>CAKLIZ010002954.1:0-18834 GCA_922035795.1 Oreochromis mossambicus
CCACTGATGAATACAGCTGCATTCAGAGAGTTTACAGTATTTAATAATCCAGTAACGTCCCGTTTCAGAACCTCCGACTGTTGTTTGGACACATCATCTGACCCTGTATGCAGAACAATGTTTGTCACAGTTGGATATTCATCTGCAATTTGAAGAATTCTCTCCTTTAGGTTGTTAACCATATCCTTAGGAAAGCAGAGGACTTTAGTGTTCTTACCGCACATCCTTTGTACATACTTTACGGCAGAGTCACCTACAATCAGAGTTTCAGGCCTAGCCTTTAGCTTACCCTGTGGCCTTTTACTTTTCAACAGATTTTCAGACCTTACTTCGCTACTTTTAGATGGATGGTTGTCCGATATAGATCCAGGGTCCTTCGATAGTGGAGCAAATCTGTTCTGCAGTTTCACATTCAGTTGTTTTGGAGGTTTGTTGTTAACCTTCCTATTCACGGTTGTCCAGTCCTGTTTCCTCCCGTATACAGGGGTAGAAGAGCTTCTCTGTCTCGTAGGAAGTGAAGGCCAGTCGGTTTCAGAGATTTCAGCTCACTGTGCTCTGCCTGTGAGACGTCCTCCCCCTTCCAGGAGACATGATTTATGTCTTGGTTTTGCACCAAGACAGTCCAAGGGGGGATTATCGCTTGAGGATTTATAATAATGCACAGAGTCTACTTTCTTGGTCATGTTATCTGTGCTCCTTAGCTGTGTATTAGCTTGCTCATCGCCATTGTTTTGAATCAAAGGCAAGGTTGTTTCATTTCCACACAGTCCATTTACCTCCACGTTTACTTCTAAGCGATGAATTTTTGTCTCCAGTACTGCAATCTTCTGCAGGAGGCTGTGGTAGTCATCTGTGGAGAGGGAAGGCATCTTGTTGCTAGTTAGCCTAGCGGTTAGCACCTTTCCAGGCTATTGAGGCTGTTCGGTGCCCAGACGCTGTAATCAGGCTTCAGCTGTGTGTAGGCCACAGACACACGGAGCGCTGAGGATAAGGTAACTATAAAAATGTTGCTGTTTCTGTTAAGAACACTTTAGTCCTAATGATCTATAAGTGTCCAGAAGCTCTCGCAGGTAAGCTCATACAGAAAAAAGGGAAAAAATCAGCATAAAAATCAATAAAAGAAGCAAAGCATTTAAAGAGCAAAGAGAGGAAGCGTCCACACTCACAAAGGGGGAGGAAACATTATTAACATTATTAATATTATTAATAGAAATGAACTTAGAAAACATAAAAACTAAAGGACAAAAACCATAAACATAAAAGTAAACTAAAACTCAAAATGCTGGGTCAAAAGACCGAGGATTGAAACAGAATCTAAAGGTAAAGCATGCATGTATCGTTTATATTGCCACAACTGCATTTTTGCAAAACATGTGGTTCAGTTAGTTTGTTGCCCAGTGTGGATGAGTCTGACATGATTCATGCCAAAAAAGTATGGACTATGCCCGCGTTTGGGAGATTTGGGGGAGATTTTCTGCCCCATGGGAGTTCAAGTGTCTTGGGAACTTGTAATAGAACGGTGACAGATTAGGCTAGGTGATAGATGATGATGACAGTCTTTTGTTTTGGACACATATAACAAACAACACTGTAAAATCTAATTAGTTCCCAGAACTCAAAAAAATTATGGAAACTCGTTGCCTCAAAAAAATTGAGTAAAGCTTAGCTCAAAATGACTAAATTAGGACAACTTATTTACTTTGAGTACTCTGTACAAGCTCATTTGTTCCCAGAACTCAAAAAAATTGGATCAAGTTTACGTAAGATGACCAAGTTAGGACAACTTACTCATTTTGAGTACACTGTACAGCCTTGTTAGTTCCCAGAACTCCAAAAAATTATGGAAACTCGTTGCCTCAAAAAAACTAAGTAAAGCTTACTTAAGATGATTGTTAGGACAACTTATACATTGCAAGTCTGCAGTATTACGAATAACTTGATATTTCTGACTGTACAATACTAATTGTTTACCTACTGACAAACATTTCAAGTTCAACTAAATGAAAAAAACAATTTGTGGTAACCTGAATATGATTAAAAATAATTAACAACAATTTTTGTAATGATGTTAAAATGAGCCCAACTTTTATTTTCAAACACAACAAAGTACAACAGCCAACATACTGGACACTGTTCTGCTGAACAACAAACAATTATATTGCCATCACTGTTATAATCTTACAATGAAACAAAGTCTCAGATGTAATTATTCTGAAAATAAGTTTAGGCCTACCACAAGTTTGTTTTGTACTTACATTACTTATATAATCAAAATAAAATATTTATTGTTCTGTCACAAGTGCAGTCTCTAATTTAAACAACACATTTGTTTTCCATTCCAACACATGAGCTGGAATGTTGTATTATTTTAAGGATGCTTGTTTCCAGTCCAGGCATTACTGCCTGAATGACTGTCATGGATCGAGGTGATCCAAATGTAGGTGCAGAAGAAAGTCTTTAACTTCCCTTAAGTACAGTGGCAGTGGATGTGGGTTGGAGATGCAATGAGCTTGAACCTGCAGGCCACCATCTTCACTGACCACACCATCTGTGACGGAGGACTCATCTCTCCTGTTGTCCTGCAAGCAAACAATCATATTTTTTGGAACATGAACTTAATTGCTTTCTTAAAACATTTTTTTCTGCATTTGGTATAAAACAGACTCCAATTTAGACAATCTCAGGCCCCCTCCCCACCGGAGAGGTGACATTCAATGTCCCAAATTGTCAGTCTGGATAGCTGTGACCACAGCTATCCAGACAATAATGTCATGAAAGCATCATTTTAAACAAGGGCTATGCAAACATGGCCAATAACTTTCATTCTAATGATGTGCAAAATGATTTTGGGCACAAAAGAAATTTTGCTGTTAGAGAACTTGCAGACTTCACTATATACAGTGTAGACCCTCTAAACTAAGTTTGGGGGATGTGATCTTTCAAGAAATGCAGACCAAACTGTTGTTGTTTGTTTACTTACACAGCATGTCTTGTAGAATTAACTGGAGTCACAGCAACAGCACAGTGCAGTCATATCTCAAGTCTAATAACAGAAGACAGGAAAAGATCAGTAAAGAAACAACTTCCCCAAACCAAAGCACAAATAAAACAATAAGTAAAACAGGCTGATCTAAAGTATGATTAAAGTTCAGCCTAATTAATATAAATGCCACTGACAGTTGCTAATATATTGGAAAACCAAAATACTTACTGATGTCTTTCTGTCCAACAGCAGGAGTGCTGGTCCCGAGCCTCAAAGACAGTAAGAAGCAAGCAGAGGGAGAAAAAAAACAGAACATTGATTTGATCCTTAATGGCTGTGCAATCATTGTAACATAGATAACCTTTATTTAACAACATTATGTTGTTAAATAAAGGCTGACATTAATAGATGCCACAGATGTTCTAAAGCAGCCACAAAGCATGAAAAAAAAATAGACGTTTTCAACGTCGGAGCATTTTTGCAAATATGTGATGTCTTGATAAATCGAGCAGATATTTGAAATTTACACAGCTACATTCTAGCCTGAAAATATCTTAAAAGTTTATTTTGTGACCCAGAAAAAGTAATACGTTTTTCAGCAGCGCTCCTCCGCTATTGCCGCGCTTAAGTACGCACAGGCTCCGACAACCGTGGCCGACAAATGCGATCCTCCTTTTCCCCAGACTACCCTTTCTGGGTCACAAAATAACCTTTTAAGATATTTTCAGTCGAGAATGTAGCTATGTAATGCTCAAATATCTACTTAATTTATCAAAATATCACATATTTGCAAAAGTGCTTCCACGTTTTCGGAGAGCTCTGTTATCCACCCCCCACATCCCACACCTACCCCACCCCTAACAGCTGCACCTCCCAAAGAATTTTGTCTGGGCTCTTATCTCACTTATTTATTTCAAACGATCAACAGAAAATTTCACCACATAGTTTTATGTAAGGTTTTTAAGGCTGTGGTGTTAATTTTTAAGTAACATGAGCACAGCGGCAGCAGCAACGCTAGGCTAACACTAACTAGCTAGCAAGATTTTAAACCTGGTGCTAAACTAAGAGAAGCCACAAAATCAGTTTGAATAAGAGTAAACATTTACTCACCAAGTCAGTGTATCAGGTAAAGATCCTGTTATGGGTCCGAAATTGAGGACGAGAGTAAAACAATGATGGTCCAGAAGAGGTCGATCAAACAATTGATTTTAATGAATACACGCAGCGTGGGGAGACGTACACTGGAAACCATCAGTTGTAAATCCCCACCCAAAAATACACTTCAGATTGCTTTTATAACATCAGGGTATTATGACGCCCCCTCATGCGTTTACAAGCACATAATTTGCATCTTAAGAACATTATTTGCCTCTTCTACAGACACTGATCTATTCTAAGAGATAAATGCAGACACAGAAGTTCCCCTTTCTGGCATCCATCCAAATATGGTGATGATCTCAGGCCTTTGAGGTCCCCATGGACTTGTCCTCCTCTTTGCGTCACCTGTTGCTAGGCAAACTCAAATGCAACAAGAAGCTGAATACATTCAGGCCTTCACTCAGCCACTATTTTACTGTAGCAATATACTCAGCATATAAGCTTTTAAGATTATAGATTTAACTCAATGATTTAAAGTGGTTGTAACTGCACCTGTAATAAACATGTTAATATTTGATTATGATAACCCCTGTAATACAAATTATAACATAATGCCAGCAACTTCAATAAATGCTTGGATGAAATGATAATTAATGCAATGATAAAGATGATGGTTATGTAAAATAATCCCTGTAATTCCACAATCCACAGCAATGACAACAATAATATCTTGAGCTGACGCTTCTCCAGGTTTGCTCAACATATTCCATAAAAAATGCACCATGAACATGCGGATTGATCCTAGAGGGAGGAGGACGGTAGTCACGTGGCATTTTCAAAACACATCTTTCATCCTTCCGCACTGAGAAGCAAAACTTCCAGCTTACTTAGTTTTTCTAAGTTAAGACAACTCAAATAAATCAGCGTTTATCAGTGTTTTTGCATAAAAAGTACTGGTAACTTATTTAAATTGAGTTCTAATAACAAATTGATAAAAATTGAGTTCAGCCTATTTAATATTTTTAATTAAACACAATATTACATTTTACAGTGATACCAATATATACACATACACAGACATCTGCATATTTATGTATACACACGCATATGTACCAAATAAAATTTTAAAAAAGTATAAAGAAAAAAGTATACTTAAAAGAAACTTGACTAGTATGCTGATGCTGTCGACTTATCAACTTCCTTGTTGCTTACGTTACACTACCTCACATGTAAAATAAGTGACCGACCTAATATCAGTCAGTCAATCAGTTATTCAGTTATAGATGCAATAACTCCATGTGCTGACAGGCTGGAGAAAACAGTCATTACCAGTCAATCTGGCCTTTGTGAGCAACCTTAAACACACTGCTCCCAGCCCCCTGAAAGTACTTTTTTAAAACTATGCGAGTGGGAAATTATTAATAGCTAATACCTATTTTTTTTACATTTTCTGTATCATTTCTTGGGGTTATGCAATCAAAACAAGACCATCATCAGATGTTTCCTTTGACAGGAAACTGCATGAACTGGCAAGACCCACCACAGTTTTTAGTTCAGGACCGCATTCATGAAAATTGACAGAATGTCACTGTCTTAATGCATGCTCAATCATCCAGGTAAGTATGTCCCAAAAGGTTGATTACGTTCATCTGGATGTAACGTTTTAATTGGGAGAAACTATCGTCACTCATCCAAGGGACTTCTTCAGTTTCAGCTGACTGAGGCCCATTGTTTATTCAGTGGGCTGCTTTCAGTCATTGTGCAAATGTACTGTTTATAAGATTGGGGAAACCTGCAGTCAGCTGAGAATGAAAAAGTCACTTGGATGAGTGATGAAATGTTTCTCCCACTGAAAATGCTACGTGCAGATGAACAGAATCAACCTTTTGGGATCAGAATGTCACTGTTTTTTTGTTTTTTTTATCTTACAGAGTATCCACTCTCCTCCATGAAACAAATTGTCAATTTCAACTGAAAAAAAAAAGGTGAATAACAAAATGGTAGTAAAAGTAAAGTTTTATCCATATCAATTTGTGTTTGCAGTAAAAAATAAGAAATAAATAGTAACACTGTTGCACTTTTTTTTTAATTTTTTACTAAATGTGCTTTTTGCATTTCTATGATCCTAAGCATTTCACCACTTCTTTTCAGTCACTGTTTGTCTTTCTTATCTTTTTTTCCCCCTCAGGCCTTTAAGATACAGATACAGAAGAAATCTCATCTCTCATCTGACATTATATCTGCCTCCTATTATATCTGCCTCTTCTTCAAAGCACCCATTTCAGTGTTGTTATTGTTGTATTGTTGTTGTATTCTCTGCCATCAGTGCATTTAGAGTCCTCCTCATCCTTCCTCTCTTGGTCCCTGTGCTCTATATTTGTCACCAGCATTCCTGTGAAAAAGCAAGCCATTCTGAAATCTTTACCCAGTGTTGGGTAGGAACGGAATACATGTATGTATTTAAAATGCTAAATATGAGTAAGATATGAGTATTTTGTTACTCATATAAGTAATATGAGTAACAAAATATGAGTATTGGTTACTGTTTAAATAATCCGAATACAGTTACTTTGTTAAAATAAATAGAATTTCCCTCATTTCCAGTTTCATATGTAAGGCCATCCCATCTCTATGGCTTTTCCAATTTTGGTGATTAAACACAGTGAGGTGCAGGTTTGGCCAGGCTTCGAGTTCGACCCGTGGCCCTTCTTTAAATTTCTTTTTTTAAACTCAGTTTCCATCTGGGATTAATACAGTTTTTCTGATTGTGATTGCTTGAAACCCAAACATAAGAGGCTCTAATGTAAGGGGCCTGTTAAAGTTGGTGGCGTCAGTTACACAATGGACCCAGAGCCAGCAGTGCACGGTCAGGAATGCATTTCCGACACCATTTCATAAGAAGAATAGGATGTGCGAAACTTCAGTATCTTCAATGTACTATTGCTGCTTGATTTTTATTACTATTAATGAAGGCTTCTCGCCACTGCGCTAACATTATTAGCTGACGTCAGCTGAGGTTAGTTCACCGACTGGAGACTGTTATGCTGTTTCTAAATACTCATGTATGTGAGTCCGTACTCGCGTTTTTGCTAAGTTCACACAGGAGTCCGGACTTCCCGAGAACGCTGCGCGATCTTTCTACAATTGGAACAGCATTGTACATTATGACATCACAGCTCTGGAGCTTTTATTGCCATCCCCTCTAAATTTAACTGTGACTAATATTTGCAATGGAAATTACACATGAGTGGGTGGGTGGCTGTGGCTCAGGTGGTAGAGCAGCTCAGCTACTGATCGGAAGGTCGGTGGTTCGATCCTTGGCTTCCCCAGTCTGCATGTCAAGTATCCTTGGGCAAGATACTAACCCCAAATTGCCTTCCGATGCGTTCATCGGTGTGTGAATGCAGGTTAGTTTGCACTTGCGTATAGAAGTGCTTGTACGAGTGGGTGTGAATGGGTGAATGAGGCATGTTGTATAGAGCGCTTTGAGTACTCCGGGAGAGTAGAAAAGCGCTATATAAGAATCAGTCCATTTACCATTTACATGACATAAAAAATTGCACATGATGTAGTAGATTTCTTTAAGAAAAGAAAAAAAGATTATTTAAAAAGTATCTTAAGCCCTTTTCAAAATTTTGCGTATCAACTGTTTCGTAATGTCTAATAAGCTTCATACAGTTAACCACAATCACTGCTTGACAGAAACACAAGCTTAATCTCTCTTAATAAACATAGTACACATGTATGCCCAAATAAAAACAAACAAGTGGGATGTTAGAAAGCTTTTATTTTTATTTTAGTAAACAGTCAAAACTTACACTAGACAACTGGGGTTTGGAAGAGAATTGAAATATTGAAAAAATGATGTGATCATTTTTGGAGCAGCCTTCAAGATCTCCACGTATTAATATGCTGTTTTTAGACTTGGTGGATAGCATTAACAACCTGCTAGCTGCAAATAATCATGTGCAGTTCCACATGATTATTAACAGACATAAATAAAACATATTACTGATACAGAAATATCCAAAAGTTGATTCTGTTCATCTGGATGTAGCGTTTTGTGGGAGAAACGTTTCGTTACTCATCCAAATGACTTCTTCAGACTGAAGAAGTCACTTGGATGAGTAACGAAACGATGAATACATCCTAAAGTGTTATGCAGTCATTAGAAGGCATGGCAGAGAAAGCAGACTGAGGAGCTTTAAGAAGTCTGCTTATGCTATCAAACAAAAATTGTGTGTTATAATTATTCAAACTAACAAAATAAGATTTTCCCACATTTTTCACGAGTTCATTACCAGTGTTGGGACTAACGCGTTATTAAGTAACGCGTTACAGTAACTACGTTATTATTGTGGTAACGAGCACAGTAACTAGTTATTATGCCAAAACCAGGAACGCGTTACTCGTTACTGGGATTTAGATAGGCTCGTTACTCGTTACTTCGTGTGGTGGCATCGCAGAGCTTCCACAGATTCAGTAACATTAGCAAGTGGTGGAAGCCAGCAGGTGGATGAAGGAAAAGGGAGGCAAGAGGAGAGACCCGAAGCGGCCGCCCGTCCGAGTGTCAGGTGAACTGAACTTCAGGTAAGAAGTTATGACCTGCAGTCTATCAGTCAGATATAAACCAAGTTTAGGTGCAGTTTATTTTCGTTGTGCTGACTTTTTCGTACTGCGTGCTAGCTAGCATGACGGAGTTTATATACAGCTGTGTGGGTGCTATGTTACTGATGTTGAACTTTATTTTGTTGATACGGTTAATTATTAGAGTTGCCAACCGTCCTGTAAAAAACAGAATAGTCTCGTTTTCAGAGAAAATATTGCGCGTTTCGTATTGAGCTGAAAAGGAACACAGCTTCAGCTACAATGAAAAAGACACAAAGCTGCATTTATTCTGTGTTTACGCTGCACAGCTGCCTCTTCTTCTCTCATTCTCTCCTCTCCTGTTTCTACTTCAATCATAAAACTGATCAGTGATCAGCTGATCGGCTTTTCTCTCGCGTTTATTTATCGCCCACTTTGCGCCAGAAAGAGGAAACCAGCGGATGTCGCGTTAAACAACAGCAGCACGTTTAAGCTTGATCAGCTGTTGTTAGAATTTATTTAATATTAATTTCTAGTATCAGCTGATGTTTGCTGGAGCCACAGCTGTAAAGCTGCTGGTCATGATATTGGTTTGGTTATCTGGTGAGAGGGAAACATGAAGATGAAACCAGGAGATGTCCTTATTGAATCATCAGAGCTGAACAGGTGATGGAGAAACAGGTTTACCTTTTAGGTGACATGAATGAGTTGAAGGGAAGTTATGAGCTGTTTCTGAGAGACAAATAACACCAGCATCCTTTTCTAAGTAGCTGACAGCTGGTAACTGTGCAGGGGCGGGTCTAAAAAAGTGTTGCCAAGGGGGCAGGTAGGGCATTAACAGGGAAAGGGGGGGACAAGGAAATACTTTTCTTTATTATTCTCATTTAAAATGTCTCGCTTTTAAAAAAAAAATAATTATCTGAGTCTTACAACAAACAACTGATAGATTGATACATATATACCATCAGAACAGTGTACATCACTGTCACAACAGTGTTTATTTTCATTCAAAGGCTTTATGATTTTTCCTATAATGGTGGGCCGGTCTCTAGTCAAAATGCCCGGGATGATTTTTTTGTCCCAGTCCAGCTCTGTATGCAGCTCATCTGCAGTCTGGTGTTACCTACATCTTCCTATTCAGAAGGCAGAATTTCCAAGTTCTGAGTACAATCAAAAGCACCACGACTGCAGTTTTTGTGTTGGATGTAAAAAGCAGGCTAGAATCATGCGGCGGCCAACGACGGTCCAGGCGTGGGATTTCTCTCGTGGAAATGTGCACATTATTTTTTTCCTTTCTATTGGTAGGTGGCACAGTGCACTTGTGGCAAGTAAGCAAGCTAGAAGACTGGCAGTCTGGCTGGGTATCCAGTTACGGAAGCAACACATTAACAAGAGAATTCTGAGTAAAACCAAAGTTACTTTCCCTAGTAACTAGTTACTTTGAAAGTAACGAGTAACTTGAAGTAACTGAGTTACTTTTGATAGAAGTAACTAGTAATGTAACTAAGTTACTAATTTAATTACCCAACACTGTTCATTACCTGTGATTATGATCTAATATCACAAAACAAATTACAGTGGGATGCAAAAGTTTGGGCAACCTTGTAAATAGTCATTATTTTCCTCTATAAATTGTTGGTTTTTACAATAAAAAATGTCAGTTAAATATATCATATAAGAGACACACACAGTGATATTTGAGAAGTGAAATGAAGTTTATTGGATTTACAGAAAGTGTGCAATAATTGTTTAAACAAAATCAGGCAGGTGCATAAATTTAGGCACCACAAAAAAAGAAATGAAATCAGTATTTAGTAGATCCGCCTTTTGCAGAAATTACAGCCTCTAAACGTTTCCTGTAGGTTCCAATGAGAGTCTGGATTGTGGTTGAAGGTATTTTGGACCGTTCCTCTTTACAAAACATCTCTAGTTCATTCAGATTTGATGGCTTTCGAGCATGGACAGCTCTCTTTAACTCACACCACAGATTTTCAATAATATTCAGGTCTGGGGACTGAGATGGCCGTTCCAGAACGTTGTACTTGTTCCTCTGCACGAATGCCTTAGTGGATTTTGAGCAGTGTTTCGGGTCGTTGTCTTGTTGAAAGATCCAGCCCCTACGCAGCTTCAGCTTTGTCACTGATTCCTGGACATTGGTCTCCAGAATCTGCTGATCCTGAGTGGAATCCATGTGTCCCTCATCTTTGACAAGATTCCCAGTCCCTGCACTGGCCACACAGCCCCACAGCATGATGGAACCACCACCATATTTTACTGTAGGTAGCAGGTGTTTTTCTTGGAATGCTGTGTTCTTTTTCCTCCATGCATAACGCCCCTTGTTATCCCCAAATAACTAAATTCTGGTTTCATCAGTCCACAGCACCTTATTCCAGAATGAAGCTGGCTTGTCCAAATGTGCTTTAGCATACCTCAAGCGGCTCTGTTTGTGCTGTGGGCGGAGAAAAGGCTTCCTCTGCATCACTCTCGCATACAGCATCTCCTTGTGTAAAGTGTGCCGAATGGTTGAACGATGCACAGTGACTCCATCTGCTGCAAGATGATGTTGTAGGTCTTTGGTGCTGGTCTGTGGGTTGACTCTGACTGTTCTCACCATTCGTTGCTTCTGTCTATCCGAGATTTTTCTTGGTCTGCCACTTCAAGCCTTAACTTGAACTGAGCCTGTGGTCTTCCATTTTCTCAATATGTTCCTAACTGTGGAAACAGACAGCTTAAATCTCTGAGACAGATTTCTGTATCCTTCCCCTAAACCATGATGGTGAACAATCTTTGTCTTCAGGTCATTTGAGAGTTGTTTTGAGACCCCCATGTTGCTACTCTTCAGAGAAAATTAAAAGAGGAGGGAAATTTACAATTGACCCCCTTAAATACTCTTTCTGATTATTGGATTCACCTGTGTATGTAGGTCAGGGGTCAGTGAGCTTACCAAGCCAATTTGAGTTCCAATAATTAGTTCTAAAGGTTTTGGAATCAATAAAATGACAACAGTGCCCAAATTTATGCACCTGCCTGGTTGTGTTTAAACAATTATTGCACACTTTCTGTAAATCCAATAAACTTCATTTCACTTCTCAAATATCACTCTGTGTGTCTCCTATATGATATATTTAACTGACATTTTTTATTGTAAAAACCAACAATTTATAGAGGAAAATAATGACTACTTACAAGGTTGCCCAAACTTTTGCATCCCAATGTAATTTGTTTTGTGATATTAGATCATAATCACAGGTAATGAACTCGTGAAAAATGTGGGAAAATCTTATTTTGTTAGTTTGAATAATTATAACACACAATTTTTGTTTGATGGCATAAGCAGACTTCTTAAATCTCTTCAGTCTGCTTTCTCTGCCATGCCTTCTAATGACTGCATAACACTTTAGGATGTATTTACTGGCAAGATCAACAGTATCAGGTCACAGTTCATGTCTGTAACCCTCTGAATGAAAACTAATTACCTCAACAGATATTAATATTGTCTCACAGATGCACATTTCCTCCTGTCAAACAGAGAGTATCCTTCCTAAATTCATTAAAGAAGTTCTGCCTGTCATCTCCCCTGGCCTCTCTCTATTATAAATGAATGCCTTGTATCTGGCTGGATTCCATATTATTTTAACACAGACAGCATCTTTTCTCTGCTTAGAAACCCTACTTAGATCACACCGTTTTAGATAATTACAATTTCAGTTGTTTCAGCTCCTTCAGCTCATTGAAGGAAACAGTATCTTTGATCATTTCCATCCTAGTTGCAGACGTAACCACAGCACTGAAGCGACTTTATTTAAATTACTAACAATATTCTTACGCTCTTGGAAAAGTGTGAACAATTTAGTCCTGCTTTACTTACCTGCTTTGATATCATTCATCAGTCTGCTCTTATTAACAGACCAAAAACTGGGTTGTCATCACTGATGCTGGTCTCAAATAGTCTTCACACTTATGCAACACATACTTCAGAATTCAAATCCGTCTCATTTGCACCCCTCACAACCTCAACAGTCTCAACAGCCTCCTCTGCCTCAGGGAATGCATCTCTGCCATTACTAAATGGATGCATTCAAATATCCTCAATCTAATTCTGGTAAAACTGAGGCTCTAGTGCTCAGCCCAAAATTTCTTTAGGAGCTCAATCAGTATATGGGCCGCCTCACCAGTAACAGTAAATCATCTGCTAAAAACTGTGTAATCATTTGACTATTTAGGGTCCTGTGCATTAAAGTAATAAATCAAGAAAATGACTTGTCATTTCAATGCACACCTGTTTACACTGAGAGGTTATTTGAATACTGTCATTTAATGGATTAATAGATTCAAACAGTGGCCTGGAAATGAGTTCCAATCCCCAATCTAACAAAATGCATTTATATTAGATCAGGAATATAAACATGACATTTGCAAACTGAATATTTATACTAATGTGTTTTGTAATGTTTTATATTATTCTTTATATTTAAAATAAGATTAGCCAGTATAAAAAGAATAAATGAATACATTTTAAAATATCAAAATAACTTTGGTAGACATAACTTACAAGAGCTTGGTTAGCAAACAATTAGATTTTTGCTGTTTCTTTAGTCATTAGAAACAGCTGCAGCAAGACTTTGCATAAAAGAATCTGACACGTGGTTAAAAAAAATACTTGGAATAGAAAATCTGACCACTGTAATTCTCAGTAAAGGAGCCACAGAATGCCCTTTTGCATCATACGAAAAGCCCACATATTTCTGCTGCTGTAACAGTGAGCGTCATCAACACACGCAGAGGCATCAGTGCATATCAGTCAGTGAGGTTGAAGAGGTCATTAAAGACAAGAATAACACTGCTAACAAGGTGAGTGTTCTCTGACATAACATTTTTAAATACTCCACAGATAAATATTTCCACAGATAATCAAGTGTCTCTTTATTTCTTAAAATATTGGTATTTAATGAAAAGGACTGCAGACAGTCTTCAGGAAATATTTGTGATTTTCTACAGATATTTTAAAAGATTTTAATTTAGTATTTGTCTCAATTAGGTTACTCATCACTTTGATTAGTAAGTGGCTCCATAGTGTAGTGGTTAACTTTGCCTAACAAGTTGAAGGTCCCCAGCCAGATCCTGGGAAGCGAGATAAAAGCCCTTTGGGATTGCATCACAAAGGAGATGTGGCATAAAACCAATCATGTTGCTCCCTGCCACCTGATACCTGCTGTGGTGAACCTGGCATAAAAGGTATTTAGCTGTTGATGAATCATACGAGCTTCATGCCAAATCAGTCAAGGCCCAGGTTAGCAACGACTGTCACTACTACAGCTGGCATGTTGCTGATGCCATTTTGTATTACTGCTTAGTACAGAAAATGCCACTTTTCACAATGGGGAGTAATGCGTGTTACTAGTTGCACCCACTTGACACAGGTATGAAAACCAGTTGTTTTACATCACAGTTGCTTAACTGTCTGTTCTTCTTTTTAACTTTTTCATTTCTCCCTCCTTATTATTCTACTCATTCTTTAAATTACATTTTCTCCTCAGACCTACGCTATTTACAGCAGATATGTCAGTTAATGCTACATCAAACTATCTTCTGGACTACATCTACTACACAGCTGGCAACATAATGTTCACTACCATCACTGCATTGAGAATCATCCTCCTTCTACCTCTCTGTACCTTCGTCCTCTATCTGGGTCACCAACAGTGGAAGCAGCAGCATTCATTTAAAACAGCTAGCCACGCTGACATTTTCACCTATCACGTGGCTGCCATGGAGCTCATCTTTGTCGTGGGATCCTTCCTTAGTGTCGGTGGCACATGCACTAATCAATCTGTGATTACAACTGTCGGATCAATGGCTAGTTTGATTGCTTATTATGGAGAGATGCTTTTTCATATCTTGACCTGTGTCGAGCATTACTTGGCTGTTGTTCACCCCATTGTCTACATGGGTTTAAGAACTCCCCGTGGGGTCAGGATCAGAAACATCATCATTGGTTGTATTTGGCTTCTGTGCTTTGGACTGATAGGTGTTGATGCTCTATTAACCCCTACTAACAAGAAGTACATCCAACAGCTCTGCCTTTTGGTTCTCTCCATAATTACTCTATCTTTCTGCAGTGTCTCTGTTCTCTGTGCTTTGATTCGCCCAGGGCCAGGGGAAGGAGGCAGACAAAAAGACCAAGTTGACCAAATAAAACAGAGAGCTTTCTACACAATTGCAACTATAACCTGTGCTGTGTGGTCGTGGTTTGCTGGGCATCTTATTTCCATTGCCGTTAGCATGTCACCTTTATTGAGCATTAATGTCAAGTATATACTGTTAATGAGTACAGGTTGGTTTAACCTCCCCAGCTGTTTGGTGTTACCTCTGCTGTATCTATACAAGGAAAGAAAACTCTCATGGGGCTGTTTTAACAATATGTGAAAAGAAGGATTGGCTTTGAATATATCAGTCTTGGATTTATAATTTGGAACAACATGGTTTAGTAATAATTGATGGGAAATTCAAAATTGGATATTTAGTCTTTTCACCTACCACAAGGATCATTTCGTGTTTAGAGGTTTTATATACCTAGATTTTCCTTTTGTAATTCTTATTAGCGCTCTCACTCTGATAGCCCAGACTTTGGAGAGGTTGTTAGGTGGAAGTTACTGAGATTTTGGGGCGGTCGTGGCTCAAAGAGTTGGCAGTTCGTCTTGTAACCGGAAGGTTGCCAGTTCGAGCCCCGGCTCGGACAGTCTCGGTCGTTGTGTCCTTGGGTAAGACACTTCACCTACCGCGTACTGGTGATGGCCAGAGGGGCCGATGGCGCGATATGGCATCCTCCCCAGGGCAGCTGTGGCTACAACTGTAGCTTGCCTCTACCAGTGTGTGAATGTGAGAGTGAATGAATAGTGGAATTGTAAAGTGCTTTGAGGTCCCCGAAAAGCGCTATATAAATGCAATCCATTATTATTCCATTATTTTCTGTGGAGCGGGCATTTCAACTGGCCTTTCTGCAGAGTATAACCCTTTGACTTGAAGGCTCACACTACCAAAATCTGTCCATTCATCACAAGTGTGTTAGACCACCACAGCAAGTCACTCACGAAGTGGCAGAACATTAAAATTTAAGAAATATTCATAGAAATGAGTGCTCAGGCACATTAGTGCATAAAGGTCCACTGCAGAAACTGCCCATCGATAGCTTCTTGGCATGGATTATTGCCAAGACAATTGAGAGACCCATAGCACTGACTTTTATGGTGGTTTAATATACGTCCTTACATTGGGTTAAATAGCTTTTATATATAAGTATAGACATTCAGGATGTACGCATGGACAATTTAGTTGTTCCTGTGGAAAGCTGTTTTGAGAAATGTTTTTTAATCTCGATGAGTGATAGTGTGATTTGGTGCTATAAAAAATTTAATTGACAAAGTGAGACTACAAACAAATACTGAAAATAAATATAATAATTTAATGAGCATTATTTGAAAATCTTTCAAAGTTTAAGTTTGAGTATTCATCAGTAATGACCCTAACTATACGTTCTCAAAAAATGTAATTGTTGCTCTGTTTTTAAATATTACACTCTCAGATCTCGAGTATCTAAAACAATAAAATAATGGACTCAATTTTTAGACCAAAATGTATTATAAAGTTTTGACTCATCAAAGCCACCTTTGGCAGATATAACAGCAGAACACAGCCGTGGCATTCTTTTTAGAATAGAAATCAAACATTTTTCAGAAAGTTCTTCTCATATCTGTGGCAGAAGCTCCCATAAATGTGTGACACTTGTAGGTTGCTTTGTTTTGACTCTTCTGAGTGAAACAGCCCCAAACCATCACACTTCCTCCTCCATGTTTGACAGCTGCCAAACACTGTGGAACCGTCACAAAGATCCTGTGTGATGAACCGAAGATTTCATATTTGGATTCATCATTCTATAATACCTTTTTCCAGTCTTCAGTAGTCCAATGGCAGTGTTTCATACTCAGGCAAGCCTCTTTGTCTTATTCTAACATCTTAGCAATGGGTTTCTTGCTGCATCTCATCGTGTCAAACAACTCGAAGTCTTCTCTTCAAAGTTGAAACTGAGACCTGCTTACTATGACCACTATTACTTTGTGCATTAAGCTGTTTTTCTGTTTTCAGGATAAAACAAGCTGTTAACTCTCAGAAACTTGTCCTCTGTTTCTGTTGTGGCTTTAGGTCTGCCAGACCTCTTCCTAGGGTATGATACCACAGTGTGTTTCAGCACTTCTTTTATACAGACAGAGGCAGTTGTAAGTAATCTTGAAAAGCTGAAACACCTGTAGGAATTAGTAGCACCAGCTTTCAAGGCTTGAACAACTCCCATTGCTGCAGAAAAGTAAATTTTGTGCTCCCTTAAAGGATTTTTGTATAATTCTGAAATGTACATTATTTTTACAGGTGTAGGTAACCTTTTTTAACCTCTAGCAGTTCAACACTTACCTTTGTATCATTTCAAGCTATTCATTTGAGCAACATAAATTGCAAAAAATAACTGGAAAAATTGGGGTGGCAGCTTATGTTAATATTGACATTAGCATAAAACAAAGAAAAAAATATAGAAGACACAATAGGTGTACATTAAAACTATTTTGGAAAGGAGGGACTCGTTTAACTTCAACAGCATTTTAAAAATAACTTAACAAAAAAAGTGTAAACAGTCCTGAATGGAATCACATAAAACTTAACATTTGGTTAGCTAGAAGAAGATTAGGTACAAAAAAAAAAATTATCTGAAAAAACCCAAACATGTAACAATGCAAGTCATAATCTGTGGAGAACATTTCTAAGGTGTTTGTGTAGTAACTGATCTTATATTACATACAGCACTTTTGTTTCATATAAATATCCATGTGTTGTTTAGTGAGAGTGAGGTGATGGTTTCTGTAGATCATCTAGGATAGTAGATGGATGTATATTGTGCATTTGACAAGATAGTTTTAGATGTTTATCAGTTTGCTTATTTCTCACCTTAACATTGTAACAATCAAACATTTACAGTAGTTTGGCTCAATCAAACTGTCCTCACAGTTCAGATATGACTTCACAATGTTGTTTAAACTGGTCCTGTTCCTTAAACTGGTAATGATTGTTAAACTGGCACTCCTAACAGCCATATCCACACTTTGTTTTATGCTAAATATGTCATTCTTCCATTCAAAGATGCCAAATTAACATATTTACCGTTGTGATTCGAGTCTTCATTTGTATAATTATTAATCAATCCTAAAAGTGATTGAACATATTTCTAACCCTGCTAATAATAATGACAGTTCAGGTTGTGAATCAGGTATTGGAGACAATGCTCTGTGAACTATGTGTACTGGTTCTGCATGATATTGCTGTATTAAAATGAACACCTGTTGTTATTTATGGGTTACTTAAATCCTTTTAAATGTAATGAATTGGTAGGTTTATGTAGAGCTACTGATATAGAAATAAAGTAAATCAAATAATAATAATAATAACAATAATAATGATAATTATCGCAAAACATTAGGTTTACGTATGAACATTTGGAGTTTATCATTGTTCTTCTCTACTGACCAGAAAAATGAAAAACAAACTAATCTAAATAAAAACTGAGCTATCATAGTATGAAAGAAAATCTGTGACATTTATAAAGTTTTTGGTCATTATTGTTTGTGTAAAATTAGTCATCTGTTGTATACATATTTTAGTACAGAGTACCAGTTTGATTTACGAATGAAAGGCCAACTTAAAGAAGTCCACACGTTTCTTTTCAAGCTCCTTTGACTACGATGACCTGGATGACTGAGAACCTTCACAGACAATGAAAGGCCATGACTGCTGCAGCTTTTCTGTGTAACTATGCACGATATCGTCAAGTCTAGATAAAAGGATGGCATTTACTGTATATATGAGTACTTACAGTAGTAGCAACTAACATGATGGTAGACCTGATAGCTTATTTATCTTAAATGCAACAAACAAGTCATTCCCATGTAACTGGTACTTTCTCAGTTGTTTAGAGCATTGGAAAGTTGAAAAAGCCAAAAGAGATGTGAGTGAAAAAGAAATAAAATGCCCTTGTAAAATGGATGGTGGTCTTTATTATATCATTACTATTATTATTATTAGTAGTAGTAGTAGTAGTAGTATCATTATTGATATACGTTCAATGA
>CAKLIZ010002955.1:0-18830 GCA_922035795.1 Oreochromis mossambicus
AAAGATTATATATATATATATATATATATATATATATATATATATATATATATATATCTCCCAACTTACTGTGCATGCTTCAGTCACCCCTTGCATGGGAACAGGTAAAAGTGATGGAGTGTTATGTAAAACTACACACAAAAAAACCCACAATGTCAATAAATGTCACAGTACAAAAAGCATTTTAATTAAGGCAACAACCAAATATTTTACATTGTACAAATAGAATTATGAACTCATTTACCAGTTATGAAGGTGCTGCTGCTACTGCACCCCGGCTGCTGGTCTAAGGAAGAGCTGCCCCCAGGGATGCCCTCAACAATGGGTCTGGTGGCATTCAACCCTAGGGCCAGCTCCTCTGCCGGGGTGTGACGAGGGGGTGCAGGACCACCACCTGTCTTTATTTGCTCTGCCCTTTTCTTGGTTGCTGTTATAAACAAACAAACAGATTATTTCAGGGTCTCTTTTCAAGAGACTAAAAGCGATATAAGTGATAAATATTACCATTCTGTAGAATACTCTTATATTTCACTTTTACTTGTTCCCATGTTCTAGTGGGTCCTGTTGTGGCTCTAATGTGAAAGAGGATATAATGTAATATAATATAATAAATTACTTACGAGTTTAATTTGTCAGCAACTTTCTGCCAGCCCTCTCTCCTTGCTTTTGCAGCCTTTGCAGTGTTCCCTTGCGTTTTAATTAAACTCTGAAACTCCTGAAATCCCTCAATCAAGAGTTCTTGCTCTGCTGCCGAAAAATACTGAGCGCGCTCCTTTGACATCTTCGCCAACCAATCAAAGGGTTGCCGATCAATGTTTCTACTATCGATGCGTAGCCCCTTTTAAGCCACCCAGTGATCTCACATTACTTCATCCAGCTGTACTAATCGTCAACAACAGGTGTGTTCGGAGAACCGGAATAGCGAGCTCAAGGTTAGCGCGATGATTTGATCTTGGATGTGTCATTTGATCTTGGATGTAGTAAGCGAGGTACGAAGAACGGACCCCAGGACTCACAAACAATGATATGATGAACAGAACTATAAAGAACAAAACTGAGAAATGCTTGGTAAACTGACCAAGGACTATGTCATCATGTCATTTTTTAATATCATAGTTAATGTGTCCTGATTTGTAGACAGTGCCATCTTACAAATACCAGGAAATCCAACTGGGTGACAAGCCAGAGTTGTTTGCCCACACACCCACTGACTAGAAAAGGGGTCCAGGACTCTTCAAGCTGGGATACAGGCATAAAAGAAAAAGATGTAAACAGATAGAAAGTCATCAGAAGGCATTGCCTTTTGTTGCTGCTGCTGTCAGACCTTTTAATTCATCCACTTGTGTCAGACACATATTGAACAGGAATAAACATGACTCACTGCACTCACTCACTTTGTATGCCACAATGTTTGCTTAGACACCTGTATGCTTATATTGTTTATTATATCCCAGAAACATTAATGTTAAAACTTGTGTTCCTATGTTTATATATTAGTTTATTTTCATATCTCTATATTAATCTATTTATAGCTCAATTCCCTCACTTCATTTTATACAATTGCTTTGTTCCTGCATGAGAGCTATTTAAAGTGGTTTCACACACAGTGCCTCCAGATGAATACAGAGTAGTTTTGGACAGCAGAGGCTGGAGAATGGTATTGCTCTCTGTGTGAAAAATAACTACTTATTTGAAATGAAGACGAATGTATGTTGTCAAGGCAAAAAAAAAGTTTTTTCTTTTAAACAGTACATTGCATAATGACCGAAAATGCAATGTACTGTTTATAAGATTGGGGAAACCTGCAGTCAGCTGAGACCACAGAAGTCACTTGGATGAGTGATGAAACTTTTCTCCCATTGAAAACACTACGTCCAGATGAACAGAATCAAACTTTAGGGATTTAATTACCTGGATGATTGAGCATGCATCAAGACATTCTCCGTGTTGTTTCTGAATTCTTTGTCACCTTATGAATAATGTATATAATGTTGAATAATTTCATGTAAATTTAAGTCTTATTAATAGAAACTGAGGAAAGAATGTAATTTGTTTTTACACTTCTTGATACTTGGATATGGGGATTAATAGGTAGTTATTTATATATTTTCATTATGTTCTGTATTTCAAACTGTAAATTAAGCTTGTTTGGTTATATTTTTTATTGCATTCTTGTAATTTTTCATGCTTGTACTTTTAATACATTTTTGATAACATAAAAATAAATTCTGAGAGATACCTGCATTTTTCAATACAAAATTCACAGATATTTTCAAAATTGATTTGGCATGCAGTGTTACATTGGTAAAGTATAATATATTGCATTAGAAACTTTCACAGGATCAGTACTGGACTATATCAAGTTCTGTATTGCAAATGTGACTGTGGACAAAAGCATTCGGCTTTTCCCAAACCAAAAACCCTGGATGACCAGCGAGGTCTGCTCACTCCTCAAAGCCCACGATGCCGACTTTAGGTCAGGTGACAGAGCTCTGTACAGGTCTGCTCGAGCTGACTTGAAAAGGGGTCCCACCTGTCCAGCAACAACACATGAGAGGTGTGGCAGGGAATAATAGACATCATAAACCACAGAGGCAGAACTGTGAAAACAGAAAACCTGAGTGTGCAGCTAGCAGAGGAAATAAACAGCTTCTTCGCCCGCTTTGAAACACCACAACAGCAGCATTCATCTGCTTCAGCCCTGCTCCCATCCTCATCCTCACCTGGTTCCTGCACCGCTCCACTCACTGTTACGGAGCATGATGTCAGATGTGTGCTCCTAGCAGTGAACCCCAGGAAGGCGACCAGTCCAGACGGAATACGTGGTAAAGTGCTAAGAGCATGTGCCCACCAGCTCACCCTCATCTTCACCAGAATCTTCAACCTCTCACTGGATGAAGCAGCCATCCCATCCTGTCTAAAATCAGTCACAATCATCCCAGTGCCAAAGAAGTCTCCCATCACCAGCCTGAACTATTATTGCCCTGTGGCCCTCACACCGGTAATCATGAAATGCTTTGAGAGACTAGTCCTTCAGCACACCAAGGATTACCTCCCCCCAGAATTCGACCCCCACCAATTTGCATACCATGCTAACAGATCCACAGAAGACGCCATCACCCTCCACTTGGTGCTGAGTCACCTAGAACAGCGGCAGAGCTACGTCAGAATGCTCTTCGTGGACTACAGCTCAGCCTTTAATACAATCATCCCAGACATCCTCTGCTGACCTTCCACCACTCGCCCATTGAGAGCCTGCTAACTTACTGCATCACAGTATGGTACGGCAGCTGCACTAAGGCGGATAGAGCCAGCCCCCCAGCATGTTTGCAATGAGTAGGAGATGCTCTGTATCTCACTGTACAACTGTATAGTGACAAAGGTATTCGATTCTATTCTAAAAATTGCTATAAACAGAGGAACCCAAACTGATGAAAAATGGCGAATATTTTTTTTCAAATGACTATTTTTAGTGGATTATTGATATAGAAGCAGAATGACAGAATGTTAAAAGAAGTTAGTTTTAGTCGCGCTAAGCTGGGCATTGCGTTCTCTGGATGTTCAAAGCCATGGAACTTTAGACTTTCCAAGCAAATAATGATGGCCATACTGATGTTCTTTTCAGTACATTTTACTTTATGTTCATTTTCATTTTTATGATGTTTCTATTTTTACATAATTCATCCCACATAGCAAAATTGGTATGGCCCGGATCTGGCCCACACAATGTGCTTACACATGGCCTGTGTACCACAAAGAATGACGGCCCTTTGGTGGCCCAGATCTGGTTTACCAAAGGTGGCCCACACATGGGCCAGCACAAGGCCAGTTGTAGACACACTGCTGGCCCTGTGCTGGCCCAGAACACTTTCAGCTCTGGCCCCAGATGTCAGCCTAATGTGTACCTCAATCAAGCCATGTAATAACAACATGTGCTGGAACATAATAGTGCAAAAGTAACATGACGAAACTCTTTTTAGATAGTGAATGGACTGATTCTTATATAGCGCTTTTTTACTCTCCCATATTACTCAAAGTGCTCTATACAACATGTCACATTCACCCAATCACACACTTTCTCTAAACTGAGTGCTTCCTAACTACGTTCACACTCTTGACACGCAGACTGGAGGAGCCAGGGATAAAACCACTAACCTTCCGATCAGTAGGTGACCTGCTCTACCTCCTGAGCTGCAGCCACCCAGTGGCAAATATGAGTAAACCCTCACTAGGTTTTGGATAAAGTGTACACTCACAAACTTGACAAACCTGCATTTGAAACGTTGGCCACCATAGATGTATAGTATTGCAACATGGCATTTGGATCTTCTAACTAAAATAGAAAAATATGAAGATAAATAGTGCCATCATTGCCAGACCTGGCCCACATCTGGTTGACATACACCCTGCCATGACACCAGTCAGTCAGAGGTGCCAGCTTGATGCCGGATCCAGGCCAGACCTGTTTTCTATGAGCCTGGGCCACATACAGCGAACCACAATCAGGCCAGATGTGGCATGCCATTGCATAAACAGTGCCATCTACGCCAGGCCTGGCCCATATCTGGATGACATACCACTTACCATGCCAAAAGTCAGGCAGCAGTGCCAGCTTGACACCAGATCCGGGCCAGACCTGTCTGCTATGTGGGATGACTTGTTCTTTTGGAGTTTTAATTGTGGATTATGTCTGGGCTGTGTCTCTTGCCCTTTCAGTATAATATTGTTTTCTTGTGCTTCTAAGTGTCCCTTTGCTTCCACTATATTTCTTTTTAGGTTATGTAGTATGGGTTAGGGATATTTGTATGTTGTTTTTGTTTAATAAAACCGCCTTTTGGATTATTCCCTGAGTTCTGTTATTTAGTGTCACTTTGAAAGGCACAGAGCCAGCCTTGACATATAATTGTTCTTTCAATTTTTGATAAAGATTACAGCGGATTGAGATGTATATTGGCCCAGAGGTACAGTAGGTCGCCCAGAGTAAGACGGTGTTGAAAGTTGGACATCAACTATTCAGGATGATTTTTAATGAATTTTTGAAAATGACATAGTTGTAGTGTATTGACTGTATTGCATTGGATACAAGTTTCCTGTAATTTCTGAGTAATATTACAGTGAATCTGGATGAAACTTGGCACAGAGGTACAGTAGGTGTTTCAGATGAGGATTGTGTTGAAAGCTGGACGTCAACTATCAAGAATGATTTTTAATGAATTTTTGAATATGCAACCAGACTGTCACGATGGCTGTATTTGTGTGCGCGCGTGCACGTGTGACTGTTCGCACGCGCGCACGTGTGCGCGGGTCTAGGCTTTCGATCGGGATATAACGGGAAAAGGCGCTACCGTAAAGACTGGTGTAAAAGCGCAAGAAAATTAATGCGGCGGATAAGAGGCGGTTGCTTTGACCGCGGCTCACAAATGACGGCTCACTTGACCGCCCCACGTAGCGAACTGCGCGTACCACGAAGCGTGCGGTCGCTGGATTGGGACACAGCCCAGGTTTGGAGTGGAGCTTGTTGTTCGTGTGTGTGTTTGAAGAAACTGTAAGTTTGCTTTGTTTCCTCCTTTAACAGTTTGTCTTTAGGAACGTTACTGTTTGTTCATCTCATGTTTGATTTCTTCACACGACAAACTGTGTGTTTTTATTTCCGGTCTCTCCATTAAAGTCAGTCTGTAATGTTTTCCTGGCTAACGCTGACACACTAAATGCGACCAGAACTCAAGTGGATAAATAAAAAGTGACTTCGTAGGTTAAAGGTTTTATAGCTGTATCTTGGATATAGATCATACATGTTGTTCTCTGCTTAAAAGTACTTCGTCACAAACTTTTGGCTCTGGCCCAACAAACTATTCACAAACAAATAGAGGGCGGTGTGTTCCAGATCAGCTGGCGTCGCAGATTAACTGGCGATGTGTGGCAGACTTGCTCTTCAGGAGCTCCTACCGACAAAACAGCAAATAAACACCAATTGTGTCATCTGTGACATTTGTGAGGTTTCCTCAAACACACTCCGTCAGTCGTGTCGCTGTTTACAAACAAAACATTTAAAAATGTCGCGAGTTTACTTGGTGATATTCTCATGCACGAGGCAATCGCGAAAAAAGCAAACAATTAACACCACGCAGAGCAGATGCTGTTCACAGGACAGCAAGAGTAAAGGATCAGGAGAATCTTGTCTTCGTTATCGTTCCCCTCGTACGTGTTATTACTCCGATTTCAGCGTTTTCGCTTCATAACTAAAGCGTGCAGTTTACTTTGTGTGGACTCAAATGGAGTCGAGTCAACTAGCTCCACCTGTGGCCAAGTGCCAGAGCCTACAGCCAGATTAAGTTGTGACACACATCTGCACCACGTTTGAATTCGTTTCATGCACTTTCAATTTGTAACTTTCAGTGTTGACTATTTTAGTGTCTTGCAAATAAACCTTTAAACTGAATGAAATGATATTATGTATTTATTTCTGGCCTACATCAGTAGAAAAGGCCAAATTATATACACAAAGTAATAGAAATCACCACTCCTGTTGTTCATCATGATTTTCATTTTCTGTACCATAACAAAGAAATACATCTTGAACAAATATATGACACATTAATATTTCATCAGTGTTGTAACATCACATCCTGTTAGCATAGTCTGCCTGTGTCTTTTCTCTGGAAATGAACATTTCCAGCCAATAAAGGTAATTCATCAACATGGCCGGAGAGAGTTGGTAGTTATATACAGTCTGTATAAGTGTGGTTAATTTAATAAACATTTGTAAGGAGATGGCAGTTACTGTGAACTTACAGCAGTCACACAATGATTAGTAATAAACAGAGCCAGTGAGAGTGAGTGCATTTAAGAAAGTGAGTGACTCAGGTGTGTCAGTTGGATTGTCATCTGTTTTTGAGTGTGGGAGAGAGAGTTTTGTCTCATCATGTTTTCAATGATGGTTCCTCTTGCTCTTCTTTTTTTCTCTGGCTTCGGCTTCTCTTTTAAAGCTAAGTTAGGATTATTCATTATTTAATTTCCAAAACTTGCATATGATCTGCAATTTGTAGCTGATCTACTGACTATCACATAGCAGCTGGAGCAGTCTGAAATGCAGGTCAGTCCACTGCTGCCACCTGTGGCCAAGTGCCATAGCTTACTGCTAGATTAACTTGTGACACATCTGCACCTGCTTCTATCACATTGAGTAGAGGCTGAGTGGCTGCACTTACCCCTGGTGCATTCATATCTACCCACAAACATATTGAAAGATGCAATGCCAGCAATGTGGATTGTCAAGACTAAAATCAATCATTAAGCAAAGACAACAGGGATCATGTTTTTCAGTTTATTATACAGCCAGATTAACTTGTGACACACATATGCAGCTGGCTCTATCACCACGTTTGAATTTGTTTCATGCACAATACATTTGTAACTTTCAGTGTTTTCCGTTCTTTCCAAAAAAACGTTCAACTACATGAAATGTTTATTTTGAGCTTATCATACACTTGAAGACTTCGAAATCAGCACTCCTTTTGTTTATATCATTTCACAGCAAAGAAATATGTATTCAACAAATATATTACACATTAATGTTTGACTAGTGTTCTCACAACACATTCTGTCAGCATAGTCAACATTCATATGTATATCCTTATTGTGGAATATATTTTCAATGACCTTTCCCAGGTATGTCTTGCCTGTGGTGAGAGAAGCTCTGGTGCAGAAACTGATCAGTGTGTAAGATAACCAAATCAATACCTAAGACAGAAGCACCTTGAACGGGTTACTTTAACATCACTGGGTGAAATGTCACTTTGATGCACCAACAGAAAAATTATAGGTCAGGTAACCCGCATGCCTTTGCACTTTAAAGACACTGGAGCACCTAAAGGACACATGAAAACATTGAGTGATTCGCAGTAGGCTATGGCACTTGGCCACAGGTGGCAGCAGTGGACTGACCTGCTTTTCAGACTGCTCCAGCTGCTATGTGATAGTCAGTAGATCAGCTACAAATTGCAGATCATATACAAGTTTTGGCAATAAATCATAAATATTCCTTACTTAGCATTATAAGTAAACATTTCTAACTCTCCCCCACATTTAAAAACAGATGACAATCCAGCTGAGACACCTGAGTCACTCACTTTCTTAAATGCACTCACTCTCACTGGCTCTGTTTATTACTAATCACTGTGTGACTGCTGTAAATTCACAGTAACTGCCATCTCCTTACAAATGTTTATTAAATTAACCAGACTATGCTAACAGGATGTGATGTTACAACACTAATGAAATATTAATGTGTCATATATTTGTTCAAGATGTATTTCTTTGTTATGGTAAAGGAAATGAAAATCATGATGAACAACAGGAGTGGTGATTTCTCTAACTTTGTGTATATAATTTGGCATTTCTTAGTGATGTAGGCCAAAAATAAATACATAATACCATTTCATTTATTCTAAAGGTTTATTTGCAAGACACAAAAACAGACAAAATAGAAAGTTCCAAATGTATTGTGCATGAAACGAATTCAAAAGTGGCAATAGAGCCAGGTGCATATGTGTCACAATAATCTGGCTGTAGGCTCTGGCACTTGGCCACAGGTGTACGAGAGAGCAAAGAGCTAATGTTGACTTTAAGGAACAGCCCAGGAACCGCTTCTTCTGACCCGACTGTGTTCAGGGATCTCTATAATATTTTCTACCTTTGAGGTTTCTGATGAACTTCTTTATGTCCGTGGTGAATAACTTTGTGATCTCTGCACATAAATAATAGACTAGTAATTCTAATGGTGTTAAGTCTTGGAGATCTTGGTCTGTCTATCAGCTTTCTGTTGGTGCAGCCACTGTAGAAACTGTTTTGTCTCATATCTCCAAAAGTTGATTCTGTTCATCTGGACGTAGCGTTTTCAGTGGGAGAAACGTTTCGTCACTCATCCAAGTGACTTCTTCAGTCTCAGCTGACTGCAGGTTTCCTCAATCTTATAAGTACCAGCACCACTGAAAACCAAACAACCTCTGGCAAAGCGGATGACACAACACAGAAGAGCTACCTCATCAGGCCAGAACTTCGGTGTATTTACACCTACAGGCCAGTGGACACTCTTTCATTGACGAGGATGTACACATCCTGGACAGGGAGGAACGCTGGTTTGAGCGCAGAGTCAAGGAGGCCATTTACGTGAAAAGGGAAAGACCATCTCTGAATCGAGGAGGGGGCCTAAGGGTACATCTTTCACCATCTTACAATGCTGTGATTGCAGCCATTCCCCAACTCTCTGTAAATGGTACTCACAGCCATTGATCAGTGGTTGTTGATCAATGGTCATGAGAATTTGCACAATTAAGATTAAGGACCTGACCTCCCAGCCCATTGTTCCTTCAGTGGGCTGGTTTCAGTCATTATGCAAATGTACTGTTTATAAGATTGGGGAAACCTGCAGTCAGCTGAGACTGAAGAAGTCACTTGGATGAGTGACGAAACATTTCTCCCACAAAACGCTACGTCCAGATGAACAGATTCAACTTTTGGAAATTTACTTACCTGGATGATTGAGAATGCATCAAGACGTTTTGTCTCATAGTTTATACTGACAGGAATAAATGAGTGCAGAGTAAAAAAAAAAAAGAGTTTCAGCAGTCAACATTTTGTGTGTCACTGTCACAGAACATGTGATCCTCACCAAGACAGGCAACGTTACTCTGACACACACTCAAACGAGCAGTCAGATGGCACATTGTTTTTTTTCTTAAGTAAACACATGAATTTGTGTCCTTATCAGTAAGAAAAAGTGCAGGCCATGTGCTTTTAACTGTGTTAGTACTATTCACACGCTCAGACTCAGACACACCACCTGATTTGCTATTAGACTCAAACACTTATCATCATACACACCCTGTGTGCTCCTTCTTTTCTAACAGACTTTGGAGCTGAGCTTTGACAGAGTTAGAAAGTTTCATGTTTTTACGCAATGTGAACTTTAATTTCTCTCAAAAGTCTTTTCATTAGACAAACGTTTCAGTGCAAACGTTTCTGGTTTAATTTGATGCCGCAGGACTTGAAACTTCTACAGGTGAGACCCCTTTAGGTATATGTGCACCAACTTAGCCATGGACCAATGCCCCCGATGAACTCGTGTCGAGCACACTTTGGTATATTGGGAACTTGGCCAAGGATAGAGTCCCACAGTTCATCCGTGATGTGAAAGTTAAGGTCCTGTTCCCATTTAGCTACTGAAGAACATTGTAAGCTGAAAATTACTTTATTCAGGGCTGATATTATGCCCCTAGAGGTTGGTTTGACCATTTAAAAAATCGTCTAGTCGATGGTCTGGAGGTTTTAGTGTCTGATCTGTTTTAAAAAAAAAAAAGGGAAAACTGAGCAGCAGCAATTCCAAATTTGTAGATAAGTGAGAAATGTGAACTTGACTAACTTGACTTGGACTCAATCTGAGCAGTCAGACGACATATTTGGAGTAAACACATGAAGAGGTGTGACACACACACACACACGTGTTTGTATTTATATCCTTGTGGGGATATTTATATCTCATTGTCAGAATGCTTTCCCTAGCTGCTCACCCGACCCCTAACCAACAAAAATGAATGCCTAACCCTAAACCTAACCATAGCCTAATTGTAGCCCTGACACTAAAACCAAATTTTGAGTCTCAAAAATGCCTTCAAACTCCTGGGGACCTGGATTTTGGTCCCCACAAGTTTCGTACTTCAGGAGACCTTTATGATCTCTGTCATGGTCTCTGTTTAACAACAACAGTCACTACATGAGTGAGTCACAAACTCCATCTGCCTCTTTGTACATACAGAATACATATTTACAGAAGTCAGAGCTCATCAAACATAGAGAAACAGAAACCTTCTCAGTATCAGCAGGAGCTCAACAAACAGGTCAGAGGTCAGAGGAACATTTTATTCTAGCAGACAGTTTGTTTACATGGACAGATTTCTGTTTTTAATGTTGAGATATATATATATATATATAGATATAGATAGATATAGATAGATAGATATAGATATATAGATAGATATATAGATAGAGATATAGAGATAGATAGATATAGAGATATAGATATAGAGATATAGAGATCTATCTATCTATCTCGAGATAGATATCTATCTAGAGAGAGAGAGAGAGAGAGAGAGATATATATCTCTCTCTCTCTCATATAGATATATAGATATATAGATATCTCTCTCTCTCTCTCTCTCTCTCTCTCTCTCTCTCTCTCTCTCTCTCTCTCTCTCTCTCTCTCTCTCATATATATAGATATACATATCTATATAGATATGAGAGAGAGAGAGAGAGAGATAGATATATAGATATATAGATAGATAGATAGATAGATATCTATCTATATATATATATATATATATATATATATATAGATATATAGATATAGATAGATATATATATATAGATATAGATATAGATATATAGATATATATAGATATATATAGATATGTATACACACACACACACGCCATTGGAGGAGCAGGTGCATTGTGAGGTGCAGTGTGATCTGTGACATTGCACATCGAGTGTGTGGGGGGGTTAATATTGCACATTGAGGGAGGGTGCTGTTGCAACTATAATAAATAGTGGTATAATAAATACAGTTTAAAGAGGTAGGGATGTTGGTTGCATTAAAGTATACATAGAAATACAGTTTATAAATAAAGTGTAATGTCCATGGGTGTTGGCAGTGCAGTTATCCTCCAATCAGGGTGGAGGTAGGGCATGTTTGACAGCCTGTGGGTAAAAACTTCTGTTGAGTCTGTTTGTCTTCGTCTTGATCTTCACAGACTCACAGAGAGGGGACTAGGGATGGGTATCGTTTAGGTTTTATCCGATACCGGTGCCAAATCGGTACTTTTGAAACGGTGCCGGTGCTTAAACGGTGCTCGAACCGGTGCTTAAAGAATGGAGAACACAAACTTCGTCCAAAAACCTCTCATGTTTTTATTTTTAGCAGTCTCTTTTTTTCTGCAAAATGATAAGAACCGTAACAACATATAAACATCATCTGTGCAAAGATTTATGTTTTTAAAGTGAAACAGTGAAAAATTACAGCGCTGTCAATACATGAATATCCAGACGTTGTACAAAAATGTCCAATTCTTGCACACAATTGGACACCATGCCAGTTGAATTTTTTTAGGTATTTAAGAGCAGTCATTATTTAATTTTATTAACATGCCTAAAAATGCTTCTTTTTTTTTAAATGCGTTTTTGAAGAATTAACCACACATTTACATGGTAATGGGCCTTTTCTGCCATGGAGGCTTAATTGGCCTCTGGCCCTTTAAACTCTGAGGGGCTGTAACTTTGGTTTCTTTTGGTCAATTTGCATGGTTGACACCTCTTTTTAATTGTTTGAGCCAATAGAGTCACAGTAACAATGACACGTTCACGTTACGTCAACCAATCAGACGTTGTAATGCCAAAACCCACGTGGGCCCAAATTTACTGCATGTGACATCTGTCCAGTCACGTGTCTATAGGTGGGTCTAAAATGGAGGTTGTTGACGGAAAACGACTCTGATGCGGCTAGGTAGGCGTGGTAACTGCTGATAATCACATGGCTACCGGCTACCGGGAGGAAATCTGGATGGTAAGCCAATTTCTGTCTTAGCGCATTTGCGCTGCTGTGTGTTTTTGTGGTCTTCTTTTGCGGCTCATTCAGTGAATTTTGGTCAGAGTGTGGTGAAACTTGGTGTTCGGAATTGGTGATAGCTCTGGAAGATAACCAGCTTTTCTTTAGCCGGTTACATGAAGTCTGGAGAATTTCTGGTTCGCCTTGTTTGTTTAGCAGACTTGTGCGCATTTACATAACTGCTCGTTTAATCATGGCTTGTTTTCGTTGAGTTTGGTGGTTGTAGAAATGGTTTATATGAGATTTTAGCTGAGATTCAGAGGTTTCTGTGGATACCACACATGTCTGGACTTATATTTCTCACCCCGTGTTATAACCGATTAAATGTGATCTCCTCCTTTTTGCTCGCGGTACCGGGGGCGTGGGGCTTAAAGCACTTGTTGCAGGCTGCTGAGTTTGCATCTTTTGCTGTGAAGTACAGCAAGACTTTTGACCGCTTCGCCTTGGGCATTTTTAATCTGTAGCTCTGCTCTAAAAGAACGTACGTACCTGGGCCCGCCTACTATCCTTGTAAAGGTAAAATGATTGGCTAGAATCCAAAGTGTATGACATCTCAAGAAAAAAAAAAAAAGCACCGAAATGTGCGCTGCTTTTCGGTCTGGTTACTACCGTTTATGTCAGAACCGGTGCCATCATGGCACCAGAAACCGGTACCCATCCCTAAGAGGGACTTTTTAATATTTATTACAGATAAAGTTTAGATTAGAAAAACCGAGTCATAGTCTGTTGACTGTCTTCCAACAGAAAGTAAAGTTGTTTTCACCCAACTAGAGGAGAGAGTCATGTGACTCAGACTGATGATGCTGAGACTGAGTCTCACTTTAAGTCTTTGTTTATAAGATAATACCTTGAATGTTTCCGGTGAAGAACTAAAATAACAAAACTTGCTCTTTGGTCTGATCAGAAATGAACTGGACCTGATGCAGTAAAATACTAAATTTTTCATTCAGGCTGTAAAATGATGACAAATGTTAAAATATCAGAGCCGGATTTTAGAAATACTTCGATACAGTATTACTGCATTTAGGTTATTCTTTCTGGTATTATAGTTCAACTGAATGCATTAAGCTCTGAGCTGTACTTTAATAGTTTTCCATATGAGTCTATGCAGTTAATGAGTCTAAAATCAGGACTAACTTTTATTTATAACTGTTTGTTATAAATAATTCTACAGCAGCTCTAAGAACGTCTTCGATCAACATTTCTATAAATCCTCCTCTAACTCCCTGATCCTGATCACCATTGTTATCCAGGCCTGTTGTCCTGTTCATGATCTCAATAAAGTTTGTTTGAAAAGAAAAAAAGCCTGCAGCTCTCAGCCTGCACATTATCAGCATCAAGGGTTTTGAATACCAGCCAGAAAATTAACTTTTGGTTCAGTTATCTGATCAAACACACCTTATTCAATACCTGAGCACCTTGTCTAACATTTGCACACACAGGAACACACTTTGAGTGTGTGTTTCTTTGTATTATTGTACCTTTCCTTACATAGCAGAAGTGGAGCAGCTGATGGCAGCTTCCTCTGCCTCACACTGCTGTCTGACTGCATTCAGCTGACACTGAGATGAAGCAGGAAAGAAGCAGCTTATATTTGGACAGCACACATTATGGAAAGGAGGATTTCAGTTGATGTGCACATGAATGATGTGTGTTTCCTTTGCAGGTGAAGGTAGAAGGTTTGTGTGAGCTGACGTGGATGTGAATTCAGCAGCATGGATCAGTGTGAGGACAGAGAGGAGGGAGTCCCTCCCTCTAAAACCACTCTGTGTGGGGAAGATGAGAGCCAGACCAAAGCTCAGAGGTGAGATGACCATCTCTAACTGTCCATGACTCTTCTCCATGTCACAGCTCAGCACTCACATCACTGCTCCATCATTATTCACAGGAAGAAACGAGGAACTAAACAGGAACATGAACCTGAACCCAGCTGTGTGTCCTTAAAGAGTGACCAGTCAAAGGGTTTTGAAATTGCCTTTAAATCAGGCGCCTGTTCTCCTGCAGAGAGGTAATGTGTGTCTAAATGTTGCTGTGACTCAGTGTCTGTGAATAAATCCTCCATCATGTTAAATGTCAGCTCAGCTCTTTTTCACACACATTTCTATGTTCATGTGTGAAGCAGTGTGTGTTGGAGTGTTTCCACAAACACAACAGTCAGAGTGTAAAGAGTGGATGTTGTAGGAGGTGTTTCTGTAGTGAAGAGGCTGAGTGTCTGTAGGACTCCAGCTGCTCCAGCAGGTGTCTCCTTTGTGCTTTGCTTCTAACACAGTGTAGGGAGGAGCTTCCACTCAGGTGTTTCAGGTGTGAACTGATTCATATAAGACATTCATACCAGAACAGACTGTGAAATGCTATAAAAATCTGAAAAATAATTTTAAAATCATCTAAAATTCATTTAACCTCCATCAGTCACACCAGCAAAATTTTAAGGTGATTTAAAGTCAGAATTAGTGACACATGAGACCTGAAATTGAAATCTGAGTCACAGACCACTCCCAGGTCTCTTACTTTATGGCTTTGGTTCAGAGGAGATCAGTTTTGTGTCTAGTTTCTCTCTCCAAGCTTTAGACCCTGGCTTGTCTTGACCGATTAGTTAAAAAAAGGTCATCCAAAGTCTTTGATTGCATTGCTGTTCACTTATGTATATTTTTTATAGCATTATGTTTTTAAAAACATACTGACATGACAGAACAATAAAACAAAAAATGCCAGTCATGTTTGATTCGGGGGGTTTGGATGGAGACCATTATTTAAGTTGTGTGTTGCTGGTGTTAAGATAATAAAAGTATTTGAGAATAAAGGAAGTCACTAACCTGTCTTCATAAACCACAGAGAACCTTCTCAGAGCCAGGTGGGAGTGGTTTTTGTAAGACATCAAGGACCAGCATTCCCATAGGTAGCTGGTTATACTGTTTTGTTGTATTATTCATGTTCTTCATGTTTCCTCCACAGAGTGGACCAGGAGAGCTCAGAGGTTCCCAGTAGTCAGCCTGCCCAGGAGCATCAAACACAGCTGGACTCCATATTTATGGTTTGTACATGTTCAACAACTTTTACATCTTTCACAGCCATGTCCATGTCGTGGCTTGAGATGTCAGTTGTCCATAAAAAGAAACTTGGTGGTCAGACCTCTGCCTTCTCTAATCATTGTGCTATAATATGTTAGATTTATAGTAAATCCTTTTGGCCCTTAGCAGTAATGGTCCATATGAATGTTTTTGTTTTTTTTGTTTTTTTAGTACTGGTGGTGGAAAAAAATGTAACCACAACTCAACACTGTGTAAAGCAAAACATAAAAATTGAAACTGGGCATGCCAAAACAATGTTGGACTATGCTGTTGTATCTGTACCAGTGACTACTTTTACATGTAATCCTTCAACTGGTGCATGTGTTGGGAGTGTCCACTAAATTATGTGGGCTACATAGATAACTGGAAAACACTGAAAACTTGGTCTTTGGAAATGGCATCAATCTCACTTTGGTCAGCTGCAGCGCTGATATCAATATATTTCTGATCTTTTTTTGTTGGTTTGTTTAAATATCGCCCAGATTTTACATTTCACTGAAGGATTGTGGGTACAGTTTAATCAATACTAATGACCTCAGCTCTTACTGTCGACAGTTACAATAATGATTGTGCCAGAGTATTAAAAAATGTTCCTGGGGTAAACTGACACATCACCTTCACAACAACTGCATATCAGAGGTCATAGTACCTTCTTATCCTAACAGAGCACTTGGCTCTCAGACTGATGTCTTACTTGTGGTTCCTAAAGTTTTCAAAAGCAGAATGTGAGGCAGAACCTCCAGCTATTAGGCCCCTGTCCTTTAGAACCAACTTCTAGTTCTGATTCAGGAAAGAGACCCCTAACTTTAGGATTAGTCTTCAAACTTTCCAACTTCCTTTAATAATTATGGCAGTTGATTTAAAACCACTCTTTATTTAAATTGTGCTACTATAAGCTAAGGCTGCTGATGGATTCCCCGTGATGCACTGAGGTTTTCCTCTGAGTTGTCCTCTTTTTAATACACACATGTTTCTCTATGTCCTGAACATTGTAGGTTTTTTTCTTTTTTTCTTTCTTGTTACTTTTCGTGTGTTCTGCTTTGTTTTAGGTTTTTCCTGTCTTCTTTCACTGCCTAACCAATCAATGTTTGTGGCTGATTAAGGTATTCATATAGAATTCTGTTCCAGGAGCTGGAGAACAACATCATCACTTTTGTGAAAAATGAACTGAAGAAAATCCAGAAGCTTCTAAACCCTGATCCAGAACAATTAGAGAGTAAAAAGCAGGGTGAGGAGAGGAGCATCAGTGAGGCTTTTGTGAACATCACACTGGACTTCCTACGGAAAATGAAGCATGATGAACTTGCTGACCTTCTAAAGACCAGTAAGAGGATTTCTCTGAGGATTTAAGAAGCTGGCTAAATGTGATTTTTTTTGTTTGAAGTTATAGACTAACATGTCATCAAACCATATGCATTTGATTTTTCCATGAATGATTATTTTTATCCATTGGTTCTTCCAGAAACTTCCATTAGGGACGCCCATTGGAGCCAGGCTGAACTTAAATCTAAGCTGCAGAAGAAGTTCCAGTGTGTGTTTGAGGGGATCGCTAAAGCAGGAAACCCAAGCCTTCTGAATGAGATCTACACAGAGCTCTACATCACAGAGGGAGGAACTGCAGAGGTCAATGATGAACATGAGGTCAGACAGATTGAAACAGCATCCAGGAAACCAGACAGACCAGAAACAACAATCAGACAAGAAGACATCTTTAAAGCCTCACCTGGAAGAGGTGAACCAATCAGAACAGTGCTGACAAAGGGAGTGGCTGGCATTGGTAAAACAGTCTGTACACAGAAATACACCCTCGACTGGGCTGAAGACAAAGCCAACCAGGACATTCAGTTCTTATTTCCATTAACTTTCAGAGAGCTGAATGTGCTGAAAGAGGAAAAGTTCAGCTTGGTGGAACTTGTTCATCACTTCTTTATTGAAACCAAAGAAGCAGGAATCTGCAGCTTTGAAGACTTCCAGGTTGTGTTCATCTTTGATGGTCTGGATGAGTGTCGACTTCCTCTGGACTTCCACAAAACAACAATCCTATCTGACCCTAGAAAGTCCACCTCAGTGGATGTGCTGCTGACAAACCTCATCAGAGGGAACCTGCTTCCCTCTGCTCGCCTCTGGATAACCACACGACCTGCAGCAGCCAATCAGATCCCTGCTGACTGTGTTAACATGGTAACAGAGGTCAGAGGGTTCACTGACCCACAGAAGGAGGAGTACTTCTGGAAGAGATTCAGAGATGAGGAGCAGGCCAGCAGGATCATCTCCCACATCAAGAAAGCTCGAAGCCTCCACATCATGTGCCACATCCCAGTCTTCTGCTGGATCACTGCTACAGTTCTGGAGGATGTGCTGGAAACCAGAGAGGGAGGACAGCTGCCCAAGACCCTGACTGAGATGTACATCCACTTCCTGGTGGTTGAGGCCAAAGTGACGAAGGTCAAGTATGATGGAGGAGCTGAGACAGATCCACACTGGAGTCCAGAGAGCAGGAAGATGATTGAGTCTCTGGGAAAACTGGCTTTTGATCAGCTGCAGAAAGGAAACCTGATCTTCTATGAATCAGACCTGACAGGGTGTGGCATCGATATCAGAGCAGCCTCAGTGTGCTCAGGTGTTTTCACACAGATCTTTAAAGAGGAGAGAGGACTGTACCAGGACACGTTCTTCTGCTTCATCCATCTGAGTGTTCAGGAGTTTCTGGCTGCTCTTCATGTCCATCTGACCTTCATCAACTCTGGAGTCAATCTGCTGGAAGAACAACAAACAATCTCAAAGTGGCCTAATTTCCTTAACAAACCAAATCTACAATTTCTCCACCAGAGTGCTGTGAACAAGGCCTTGCAGAGTCCAAATGGGCACCTGGACTTGTTCCTCCGCTTCCTCCTGGGTCTTTCACTGCAGACCAATCAGAGTCTCCTGCGAGGCCTGCTGCCACAGAAAGAAAGTAGCTCACAGACCAATCAGGAAACAGTCCAGTACATCAAGCAGAAGCTCAATGAGAATCTGTCTGCAGAGAAAAGCATCAATCTGCTCCACTGTCTGAATGAACTGAATGATCTTTCTCTAGTGGAGGAGATCCAACAGTCCCTGAG
>CAKLIZ010002956.1:0-18829 GCA_922035795.1 Oreochromis mossambicus
GTGTGTGTGTGTGTGTGTGTGTGTGTGTGTGTGTGTGTGTGTGTTCTCGTTTTTACTACCTGGTGGGACCCACAACCTGAGATTTCACTCACCTCGTGGGGTCCAATTTTTCCGGTGGGGACCGCGCACCGGTCCCCACAGGCACAAGCATTGCAATGGATAGAAAACAGCCTCCTGATAGGCCTAGTGCAATTTTTTTTGAAAAGTAAAATTGGTCCCCTGGAAGTGACTTTTCCGGACAACGTGTGTGAAAGTGTTTGTCGACTTGACGCCCTACTGGTGAAATGTGGTATTGCAAGTGTGTAAAAATGGACCCGTGGGGCCATTTTCCTGACAAAGTGTAAACTTTTAAATTTACTATAACTTTATATTTTATGAATGCATTTACATCTAAATCATTTCTTAATGATCTGGGTGGAGTTTTGAAGTGCTTCGCATTCTGATATGTCACTTCTACGCGAATAGGCCCCCCAAAATGTGCTTTCAAACTCCCCTATACATTTGTATTGCCTTTTCCACTAACTTTGCGGTCATGTTGTGAGTCACAGGAGGGGCGTAGAGGGTCAGAAATCGGGTCACTTCATCGCCAAATCACCCTCTTTAAGACGTAAGTGGTTGCATTCTGATACGTCACTCCTACGCAATTAGGCCCCTCAAAATGTACTTTCAAACGCCCCTATACAATTGCATTGCCTTTTCCACTAACGTTGCGGTCATGCTGTGAGTCACAGGAGGGGCGTAGAGGGTCAGAAATCGGGTCATTTCATCGCCAAGTCACCCTCTTCAAGAAGTAAGTGGTTGCATTCTGATACGTCACTCCTACGCGATTAGGCCCCCCACAATGTACTTTCAAACGCCCCTATACATTTGTATTGCCTTTTCTCCTAACTTTGCGGTCATGCTGTGAGTCACAGGAGGGGCGAAGAGGGTCAGAAATCGGGTCAGTTCATTGCCAAATCACCCTCTTTAAGACGTAAGTGGTTGCATTCTGATACGTCACTCCTACGCAATTAGGCCCCCCACAATGTACTTTCAAACGCCCCTATACATTTGTATTGCCTTTTCCACTAACGTTGCGGTCATGCTGTGAGTCACAGGAGGGGCGGAGAGGGTCAGAAATCGGGTCACGTCATCGCCAAATCACCCTCTTTAAGACGTAAGTGGTTGCATTCTGATACGTCACTCCTACGCGATTAGGCCCCCCACAATGTACTTTCAAACACCCCTATACAATTGCATTGCCTTTTCCACTAACGTTGCGGTCATGCTGTGAGTCACAGGAGGGGCGGAGAGGGTCAGAAATTGGGTCACTTCATCACCAAATCACCCTCTTTAAGACGTAAGTGGTTGCATTCTGATACGTCACTCCTACGCAATTAGGCCCCCAAAATGTACTTTCAAACGCCCCTATACATTTGTATTGCCTTTTCTTCTAACTTTGCGGTCATGCTGTGAGTGACAGGAGGGGCGAAGATGGTCAGAAATCGGGTCACTTCATCGCCAAATCACCCTCTTTAAGACGTAAGTGGTTGCATTCTGATACGTCACTCCTACGCGATTAGGCCCCCCACAATGTACTTTCAAACGCCCCTATACATTTGTATTGCCTTTTCTCCTAACTTTGCGGTCATGCTGTGAGTCACAGGAGGGGCGGAGATGGTCAGAAATCGGGTCACTTCATCGCCAAATCACCCTCTTTAAGACGTAAGTGGTTGCATTCTGATATGTCACTCCTACGCAAATAGGCCCCCCGAAATGTTCCTTACAATGGTGACCTTTGACCCCCTGGTTCCCCAGACTTCCAGAGGGCCATCTAAAGGCCCTGTATCCCAGCCAAGAGGCACCTTTCTTGGCATCCGAAGGTGCAATGACCCACTGCTGATTTTCAGGACCACGGGTAAGGCCTGCAAGGACTTTTGAAAAAAACTGACACCTTCCATCCTTTTTGAGTCAGAGGGGGAAAGGTGAAATGCATTTATAAAAGTGAAAAAAGTGGTGGCGAAGTGCGTATTCTGGTGATCGCAGGAAAGACAGAACGATGTGAAATTCAACATGCTTTTACTCTTTGATAACCCCTTATAGAATCTTGAGTTTGAAATACATGCAGCCATGGGTTGGATGTTTTCCTGACTATTTAGCAAGTTTTGCAGGGAAAGTATGAAAAAAGTACTTTCTAGTAGGGCTGAGTCATATTATACCGTTCACGGTAATACTGGTGTAATGTTATGCAACGATAAGAATCTAAAATATCGCAATAGAATATGAGTAAATTGGGCATGCGTACTGCCTTTGTTTTCATACGCACATGGCCAAAAGAGCATGGCGGCAACAAAGAATGAGAAGGGGGAAAGCTGATCGTTGAGTGAAACGGATGAACCAGAATTGGTTTGTAAAAATGGTGCAGCTTCAGTGGTGTGGAACTGGTTTGGTGTTTGTCCATCAGATACACAACAAAGCACATTTTTTTTCTGTAGAACATTCAAGTGGGACATCATTATTACCGTATTTGTCGGACTATAAGGTGCTCATAAAAGCCTTCAATTTTCTCAAAACTCGACAATGCACCTTATAATCCAATGTGCCTTATGTATGAATTCTGCTTTCCATACCATTGATTCATTAATGTTGAATTGTCTTGCAGCTGCTCTATTCTAATAACTAACCTTGTATTATTGATGGATTATCTCAGTTGTTCTCCTGACTGAAGTTTGGTCCGTTTACAGCATCCTGCCATGCGACTGCATTTGTCTCTAACCATCGGGAACCCTCCCGTTAACTTTTATCAAGTGGAAAAAAGTTAGCGTTCATCCTCCAGCTTCACTATGCTAATGTTAAGCTAACATAGCTGTGTCACTAGCGATCACGTAGTACATCATTATATACTAGCTAGTCCAACTTCAGTAACCCTACAAACGTCACTGCTGTTTAGTTTTCTGTCTTCATTTATGTTGGAAGTGATGGCAGAGCTGTACGTTTTAATTTTTTGAGAAATCTCTCAGTCAGAACATGCTATATCATGTTTAGGTGGAAACTAGCGAGCTAACTTATAACTCTGTTAAATATAATACATTCTGTTTTCATGGATGCCTGGATGTTAAACTTAATTGTTACACCTGGTAAAGCAGCAAGACAGATCATTTGATTAAAGATGAAAGAATTGAAGTTTTTAACTCTCAGTGACGCTGCAGCATTCGTTTGACTTTGGCGCCTGAAGTGGATAGAGTTTTGGACCCAGATTACTCTGCAAGACTCCTGACTACAGCAGCCGTAATGGTCCGACAATCCATCGAGCGGTGCAGCTTCGTAGCTTACCCAAGTCTTACTAAAACATTTTTGACAGATTTTTGAGCACCATGTACCACATAAAATCGTTTTGAGGTCAGTAAGCACAACCAGAATTCATATGTAAGGCGCACTGTTGATTTTTGAGAAAATTAAAGGATTTTAAGTGTGCTTTATAGTGTGGAAAATACATTATACAGAAGAAAAGAATATATCTCGATATATATCGTTACTGCACATGCTTCAAATTATACTGCGATATGGATTTTCGGCCAGCCCTACTTAGAAGTAATTTTCCTTTATATGTTTAGTGTCTTTAACTTATTAATACTATAAAGATAAAGTTAAAGAGGTAATACCTTTAAAAGTAAGGGGGGAGAAACTCAAGCTTGTATTCAAAAGGTGGACTGTGGGGTCTTTCATTAAAAAAAATTATATCAATCAATACTTTATTTATATAGCACATTTAAAGACCAGAGGTACACCAAAGTGCTTCTAAATAGTAAAATATGAAATAAAATTAATTGGGTACAATAGCAGAGTATATATACACTTCCCAAAAATAACAAAGCACTAATTAACCCGGGAGTACTATGTTAAAAGAAATATTTCATTCCTAGTGTAAAAAAACTAGTAAGACAATAGGTTGAAATTACATACAGATGCAATAAAAGTACAAAGTGTACATCACCTCTGGTTTTCAGCCAGGACCTAGGTTGCGCCAAGAGCATTTGACTCAATGATTGAAGTGCTCTCCTAGGAGTATACAGGCTGAGAGGTTCAGTTAAATAGCAAGGTGCAATATTATTTATGATTTTGAATGTAAGCAATAAAATCTTAAAATCAATCCAATGTTTAATGGGCAGCCACTAAAGTCAGCCATTTCTAGTACCAGTTAAAAGGGGTGCCGCTGCATTTTGAACAAGTTGTAGTTTATGAAGAAGGGCAGGTTAGAGGCCCAGGTAAAGGGAGTTGCAGTAGTCTAATCTTGAAGTAACAAAGGGATGGAAAAGTTATCCATTTGCGGTATGTAATGCTTAGCCTTAGAGATTTGTCGTAGTTGGTAAAAGCTAGACTGTACTACAGAGGACACTTGTTTAACAAGTTTAAAGGAACTGTCCAAAAGAACACCTAAGTTACATACTGTATCAGAGAGGGAGGTGGCAAAAGGCACAAATATACCAGCGAATTGTCCCCGAGGGATGTGGCTAACAAAGACAATAATTTCCGTTATCTTTTTAGTTAGGGAGTTACTCGATAACCAGCCTTTGACCTCCCTCATAAGATCAAGAAAGCAGTGTAGTGAAGATGGAGTATCGTCAGTCAGAAAAATATAGATTTCAATATCATCAGCATAAAAATGAAAAGAAACATTATATTTCTCAAATTTAGAGCCCAAGGGTAGCATGTGCAAGGAGGGGAACACGCCTGGGAGACATCACAGCTGACGAGGCAGAGGAAACGTAAACAGAACGCACTGACATCAGACAGGGACCTTCAAAGTAAAATAGGAAACACATACTGTCACGGTTCTGGGTCGATTCGACTCAGCATTATGAGTTCTTGTGTTTTGGTTTATTTTTGAATGATGGACTGTCTTCTTCTCTGGTGCTTTATTGATTATTATTATAAGCTATGTTTCGGTTATTCTTGTTAAGGGATTAGTTCTTATGTTTTTGGTATTGGTATGCTGTTTACTTTGTGATACTGTGTTTATTATTATATTAGTAGGCTTTGTTCAGTGTCAAGTCCGTCTCTCTGTCTAGCCCGTGTCTTAGTAAAGTGTGGCTTCTTGTTTCCTGTTTTATTGTGAACGTCCGTGTCTTATGTTAGTGTGTCCAGCTTCGCTCCCCCTGCCTCGTTAGCCCTGATCTCTCCCAGCTGTGCCTCCCTCCTGTCTTCCATTCCCTGATTACTTCCCTGTGTATATTAGCCCTGTTTTTGCCCTTGCGCCTTGTCACGTCGTACCATCAGATTATGCCTGTGTGTTTCTGTTCTCTGTCACCAGTATTCTTTGTTCAGTTCCTGTTTTGTTTTCTCCAGCAATAAAGCTGAGGTTTTGAGTTTCAATTCAGTGTCCGAGTCTCGCATTTGGATCCTTCTCTCCGTCCGCCTGCACACAGAGCCCTGACACATACACGCAAAGACACAGACTCAGAGACGCGGGCTTAAGCAAGAGACCTTACTACACTAAAGGGGATACACAGGCATTGATGACACCAACAGAGGGAACACAACTAAACCTTGGGAAACCAAAACACAGTCATAATACATACAACTATCAAAAGTAAAAGTACAAAAACCAAAAACACTGGGTCCTTTTGTCATGGTCCACCCAGGACCATGACAAAGGGACCTATCCAAAAGATACAATTTAAACCATTCAGGGGTGCTTCTTTTAATGCCTACTAAAAATTCTAGTCTTGTTAGCAGAATGCTGTGGTCCACCACATCAAAGGCTGAAGACAAATTCAGTAAAACCAAGACCACAGGGCTCCCTAAATCTGCAATTAAAAGGTCATTAACAACTCTCAGCAGAGCCGTTTCAATACTATGATGTGGTTTAAACCCAGACTGAAATCTGTCGCTATTTCGATTAGCATCTAAAAATCACGGTAATTGCTGAAGAACTACATATGCCTGTGCTTAAACTGCTGTTTTAAAAATAAGTGATCCATTTTCCTTATTTGGATTTCTTTTTTAATAATATATTTTTGATCAACAATAAATATGAAAAATACACAAAAACAATCAACAGTGTAACAAAAGCAAGCCTACATGAAACAAATGTGTGCAGATGAGAGTAAGCTGAGATTTCCAGACTTTTCTGGTCCCCACGATGACCATGCCCATCCCCCCATAAAGTGTGTGCCTCAGCAGGAGGAAAGAATCTTGTTTGCAAAGGTTACACACTTCCTGAATTTTGCGGTCCCCACGTTACCTATTCCCCTCCCCCACAGACACTCAGCACGAGGAGCCATTTTGGATGGAGCAAAGCCATTTTAATTTCTGCAGAGACTGATTACATGATGGAAACCAGGTAAGTCCTCTCAAAACTTTTATATTGCTGCTCTCAATAGATGCAGAGACGTTTCAGAGATATATTTTAGCTTTTTATGAGTTAAAGTTTTTAACTGCAATCTTTTTCATACATGGTGTGTGGTTAGCTAATGTTGATTAGCTCTGTGGCCTGGAGGCTTACTGAGGGATGATGACAGCTCCTTGACACTGGTTTGGTTGTTTATTTATGGGAGCTTAATTTGACCTATATTACATTTGTACTAACATTAAAAGCCTGAAGTCTTATTGAAATGCTCAAGTATGCAGTGGTGGAGGTGGTGAAGGGGGATGGAAGATCAGAATACGAACACGCTTTAACCTTGTTAGCATGTTTAACCTTCACATTCCGTTGCAGTGGTTCTATGCAGTTTATCTTCTAAATTATTCTGATGAGTTCCTGTTTGTTTTAAATCCATATAGCTATTTAATGTTACACGGTGGACACACACCTGTAGACCACAGTCACGTGCAAGAGGCCCAGTAAAATTACATTTGTGTAGAAACATGGAGTCTGGTCAACCTACTGTCATCTCAGCTATTTTATTGAAACAAAACAGCTGCTTCTGCTCTCCATGCCTGGTGTGTGGACAGACCCTTGGGTTTTTCATGCATGGAATGTTCATGCAGCTGCAGATCCTGTTTGGATCAATGCAGTTCTGCAGAAGGAAGAGCTGCATTGAGCGAATGTAACGGTGTATGTGTTAGCGGTGCCTGAGCTCTGACAGTAAAAAGAGTTTATGAGCAAAGCTGTGAACAAACAGAATTTAAAACCAATTTTCATTATTAGAATTAGGATTTAACTTTATTGCCATTACACATGTATGAATACAGGTTAATGCAATACAGTTTGCATCTAGTCAGAAGTGCAAGAGTAGTAAGTGCAATAAGAGCATATTATATACAGATAACTTAAGCAAATGTACAGATGTTCTTTGAACAAATATACAGATTTGCTAAATATATACAGATGTGCTACATACATGAATATGCACTGGTGTAAGGTATATGGGCTCAAATTATGGTCATAAATATTCGATACTTGTAAATCAGGATATGTATGTGTAAACATAATTTTTGAGTGTAAAAAAAACCCGAAAAAAAAAACCCATTTGTATGTGGACATAGCCAAAAAATCTCTGCACTCAAGTTTCAACTTACTAGTACGAATTTTGAGAGAGGACAGATGGGTTTGGCTGCCGGAGTGGCACTTTTTTGAACTGCAGGTCCTTGAAAAATAAATGCCCTTTCACATCTCTTATCGCCACACCATGAAGGAAAACACCTGTGTGTGTCCAAGTAGACGTTTTCTCACAGGTTGACGTGCTCACACAGGGACCTCCAGAGCGTTTTTAAAGGTGCTGTCGACCTTGGAGGGGAAGCAGTGTTGTGGAAATGACACACTCTTCACTAGTTAGGACAGTTACAAAGCTTTCCTCGTTATAAATGAGCGATTCCTTTTTATGAAACATTTGAACATAATACAACACAAACTCTCGTAGAGGAGATAAAGTCAGAGAGATACATGTTTTGAAACGAGGTGCATTTAGTACACCTAGAGCGGCCGCTTAAAAAAAGATATACAAGCAGAGCTCAGCAGCCAGCGCAACAAATTCTAGATCCTTCACTCGTAGTTATCGGTGAGCACAGCGCATGTTGCATCTGATGTGAAACGACCTTTATGCTGCATAGTGTGACTCATAGCAGTGGTCCCGGGTCAACCCTGAATTTATATCAAAGTAATACAAAAGTAATAATGGTATTTCTGACCACTAGTATACCACAACTGTATGCTTTTAACAGCTACCAAAAGTTAAAGGACCTTATGAGCATTATGGAATATTTATATAAAGATCCTCCAGCTTCAACTGTATTACCCTTCAAGGACCTGCAGTTCAAAAAAGCTTCCCTGTGACAGCCAAACCCATCTGTTCTCTGAAGAAAACCATTAATCAACATCTGAACATTACCTGATGCTGCTGAAGTGAAGCAGAGCAAAGTTAAAGGTTTTATTAGAGACACAGCTATGCAATTTTGCATAATTTTGCATAATTTTCAAGTTTAAATTTCTTCAGTATTGAACAGCAGAAATGAGGTTTTCTTTTCGTAAGTAAAAGGGAAAAAACAGCGGCCGACAGCGCTGTAAACAACAGTAGACTTAGTAGTGCGTAACAAGCAAGCGAATAATGCAGAAAACAGATTTTTAGACGGGAAACTGTTCTTGAAGTATACTGAGAGAGAAAGATGTGCATGAAGTGTGATTTTATCGTGGTGGAAGCAAAACAGCAAAAATTAAGAATGAATTCATGACGATGTTTTTGTAAAGCGTAGTTTGGATCTTCTTTTGCTGCTGGTTCAGTCAGGGTTGTTATTGTTATTGTGAGGTATTGTTTGGAGAGAGATAAAACCTGCAGCTTCAGAATCTAGCACAAAAACGGCGTAAACAAAAAGCGCGGACTCGCCGAAACATCAGAATCAGTGAGCTGTTGCCTTTCACCCCCGACTGTGTCCGTGCCGTCGGTGTCACGGTCCTGGGTCGGTGACCCAGTGTTTCGAGTTTTTTGTGTCTCTGAGTTTTTGTACTTTTATCTTAGTTCTCTTTGTTGCCCCAGTTTATTGTATAGTCTAGTGTCTTAGTTTGGCTTTCTTGTATTCTGTTTAGTTTTCTAAGTATTTGGTAGCTGCCCTCTTTGTCTCTTTGTTGTTGTTCTCTGTGTTTCTTAGTTGCTCTGTCTCCCCTAGTCAAGTTTGCGTCTCTGTGTTATACTTCCTGTTTTACTTTGAAGGTCTGTGTCTTATGTGAATGTGTCCTGCTTTGCTTCCTTGTCTCGTCAGTTCTGATTTCTTCCAGCTGTGCTCTCCTTCTGTGTCTCATTCCCCTCGTTACTTCCCAGTGTATTTAAACCCTGTGTTTCTCTGAGTCAGTGTTGTGTCGTCCCTCAAGCTGTGTGTTTCCTTGTGTGCCTCGCTGTAAATTGTAGTTAATATTTTCCCAGTTTAGTTTTGTATGACTTTCCCCTGCCAGTAAATAAAGCTGAGTTCTTTGTATTTAAACCTCGTGCCTGAGTGCCTGCATTTTGGGTCCAACTCCTGCTTGCCACACAACGCTTCCTGACAGTCGGGTGAGAAAGGCGACATCTCACTGATTCTGATCCGTCGGGGGGTTCACGCTTTGTGTTCCTGCTCTCATTTACTGTTTTAGCTGTTTGGTGGTTGTTGAAATTTTGTGAGGTTTAACCTGAGATTCTGACATTTTGGGCAAAATAAATTTATATAAAAAAATCGATTCAGGATTTTAATGAATTGATATCACATTATCCAAGCTAGAATTGATTTTAATCGATAAATCAATAATCAAAATCCACCTCTAGTAAACAGATCTACAGTGTCTTATGAGTATATCTACAGCAGTGGGAGCAGACAGTGTACGGACTATACCAGAAACTATACTATGTCAGTGTTCTAAACGATAGCATTAACCGATGTAATTAGAGCAGGGCAATATGGCCAAAAATATTTAACACGATATATATTTGAAAATTGGCGATAACGATATAACTGACAATAAAATTGACGCGAGACAAAATACTTTATAACTCCACAACTTTAGTGCAAAAAAGAAACCCCATTAATGTATTTTCACGTAAACAAACAGCTGTTTTTTTTATGTGCATAAAAGTTATATAAAAATTTAACAGTGCAAATGCAAATTCCTCACTGACAGTTTAACAAAAGGCATTTCCAGTGGAAATTGGCCGACATATCCTCAGCACAACCACGTATAATAACCACAAAACTTAAAAAGAGTTTATACACAAAATGCGGTAATATTATGTTGAAGCACAGTACGTGTTACAAGGCTCCTGACTGCGGTAGCCGTAATGCTCCAACAATCCGTCAAGTGGTGCGACTTTGTAGCTTAGCAACGTCGTACTAAAACATTTTTGAGCCCCATGTATGACATAAAATTGGTTCGGTAATAATGACGTCCTGCTAGCATGCTCTACCAAAAAATGTGCTTTGGCGTGTATCTGACGGACGAAAGCCAAACCAGTTCCACACTGCTGAAATTGCACCATTTTTACAAAGCAATTCTGGTTCATCTGATTCATTCAATGATCCGCTTTCCCCCTTCTCATTCTCCGTCGCCATGCTTTTTCCACCATGTGCGTTTGAAAACAAAGTCACTGAGCATGCGCGTTTTACCCATTTTCTATCGCGATATTTCATTTTCTTATCATTGCCCAACATTATGATATTTATTATTATTATTATTATTATTATTGGCAGGATGAGAGGAGTCCCTGAGAACGATGCGTGCTTGGCATAGACATCTCTTCTCTTGGACATCCTCAGTGGCAGGAGGTGGAGTCCCTGTCATGCATTTTCTCTACCCGCTGCAGTGCCGTGCGGTCAGCAACAGCGCAATTCCCATACCAGTTACACAGTTGGTCAGGATGCTCTCTATCGCACAGCGGTGGAAGTTACCCAGTATGTCAGCAGACAGGTGATTCATCTTCAGTGTCCTCAACAAAAAGAGGCGCTGATGGGCCTTCTTGACCAGGCTGGAGGTGTTAGTTGACCAGGACAGATTCTCAGATGTGGGTCCCCAAGAGCTTGAAGCTGGAGGCCCGTTCAAGAGCTGTTCCATTTATGTAGATGGGGACATGGGTGTCTGTTTTCTCCCTCCTGAAGTCCACAATGAGCTCTTTGGTCTTGCTGGTATTCAGAAGCAGGTTATTGTCAGCAACACACAGCTAGGTGCTTTACTTCTTCCCTGTAGTCAGACTCGTCGTTGTCACTGACAAGACAATCACCGTAGTATCATCTGCAGACTTGATGATGGAGTTTGGAGGGAATAACTGTACTGAATGCTGAGCTGAAGTCGCCGGAAAGTGTGGCATCCAACTAGCTCGATAGAGTTGTGTTTCCATTAGTATCATGACATTACAATCCATTAGTGTCCTGTTGTCAGTGATCCACAGTCATAACTCATTCATTTTATTCACCAGGTGTTAGCCTTAGATTAACTGTTAGCCCTCCGCGTCTCCCTTGCCTTTGTTTACAGTCTCTGTGCCGTCTTCGAGGACTTCCGGTTGGCCAAGCGGCCTGCAAAGCATCGGTGTTCTTCTTATTTCCGGGATGAGTGAAAGGTTGCTGATAAAACAGTCAAAGTTGTGTAATCCTAAATCCAAAACCTCTAGTTGGGTGTAAGATGTAAAAGCGAAGCTGTTCTACATGAACAGACCCAAAGTAAACAGGAATAACACAGCAAACTTGTAAAATGTGAAGAGACACTGTACCTAGTGTGATGCACGGGCCGCCATCTTGGTATTAGGCCTGACTCCATCTCCTTGTTAAGTTATGACACACTTAATAAACACTTCACTTCTGAAATGACCAGATTTATGCATTTGAATTTAATGTTTTGTTTTTTTAAACAGGCCCTTTGGTCACAACAACATGGTGGACGGAGTCAGAGGGTGATACTCCTGTGAAAGGTATTGTTACAACAAATATACACCTCAAGAGCTAGGGTGATATTTTATTTAAATTTTATTTAAATCTGCTGTCTGATATTCAGCTTTTGAAGTCAAACCCAAAGTCCACAGCAAAGAAAATTAAACCTCTTCATGTGACTCAAAAACAAAGAACTCGGCCTAACTGTCCAAATTCTTTTGTGGGAGACGGTTTAATTATTTCATTGTTCCCTGTTGCCTGAAACAATTTTATCGTCAGTTGATGAATTTGTTGAACACAGTTAAAAGATTTTTATGGTGCTGTACAGGTTTTTATTTAGCTCTGGAAGTATGTTTGAGTTATTACAGCATTTGTATAACACCATACAGCACAGGTGTCGAAGTCCAGGCCTCGAGGGCCGCTGTCCTGCTTGTTTTCCAACTAACCTGCCCTTGTAGCTTCTTATTGGCAAAGCACACCTGATCCAGGTAATCAGCAGCAGGTATGGCAGGGATATCTCAAAAACAAGCAGGATGCTGGCCCTCGAGGACTGGAGTTTGACACCCCTGCCGTACATGGAAGTTTGTCATTTTTGAGATATGTACATGCAGTACAATATCTCCCCTGAAATGGCAAAAATAAATGGGGGCTACTTTTTATTTCACTTGTTCACATATTGTATTTTACTTGTTCAGTTTCCTATTTTCTTGTCTGTCCCTCACACTAGTTTTACCAGTATGCTCTCGAAATCACTAACATCAGCAATATCACTTCACCTCACAGGCCCCTTCAATTAAAATTAATTATTACTATCAATACTTTTGTTTGTTCTCAGGAGCTTCACAGAAGAGAGGTTGGTCTGCAGCAGAGACTCTTGCTGTAGAAAAAAACGAGAAAAGATTCATAGAAGGTGGCAAAGTTCCTGGTAAGGTGGATTGTATTGCGTGTATTGAATCTTCACCAAAAGAACTTGAACAAAGGACGTGGAACCCAGATAAGGTCTATGTCACAAACAGAATCGGAGCACTGAGGCACCAGAGTGCTAAAAGACTTTACGTTTTGGTTTAAAACACACAGTTGCACGTTTCAGTGCTGTTTTTTCACGTTTCATGCTGAAGTGGCCACTCTTGGTGGCGCTGTCACTTGGTGTTCGCTCGCTTTGTGGTAGAGTATCACTTCCTGTTCCTGCTCAAACACAGTGGTGTTTCTGAGTAGCTTTTCTGCTTAGCAATTTAATTTAAATCTTTTGATACATCCCTTTTTCATAGTATAATCTTAACGTGCTTCATCTGAATCACCCTTTCTGTGTGCTCACTACCTAATTTATAGCCAAAGTATTCACTCACTGTCTCTTTACTGTTTCGCTAGCTTAGCTTAGCTCGTAGCCGACTCGTTAGCACCATGGCTACTTCACCTGTCCCTCCTGCACTTTCCTGCTCATTGTGTCAGATGTTTAGTTACTCCTCGGCCTCCTTTAGCAGTAATGATACCTGTAACAAATGTAGCATATTTGCAGCTCTGGAGGCCAGGATTACTGAATTGGAGACTCGGCTTCGCACCCTTCATTCACCCGTAGCTAGCCAGGCCCCTGTAGCTGGTGCAGCCGAAGATAGCGCAGGCCCCGCTAGCTGTTCCCCGGCAGACCCCAAGCAGCTGGGGAAAGAGGGCGGCTGGGTGACGGTGAGGAGGAAGCATAGTCCTAAACAGAAGCCCCAGGTACACCACCAACCTGTTCATGTGTCTAACCGTTTTTCCCCACTCGGCGACACACCCGCCGGGGGTCAAACTCTGGTAATTGGTGATTCTGTTCTCAGACATGTGAAGCTAGAGACACCGGCAACCATAGTCAATTGTCTTCCAGGGGCCAGAGCAGGCGACATTGAAGGAAATTTAAAACTGCTGGCTAAGGGTAAACGTAAATACAGTAACATCATAATTCACGTTGGCAGTAATGACACCCGGTTACGCCAATCGGAGGTCACTAAAATCAATATTGAATCGGTGTGTAACTTTGCCAAAACAATGTCGGACTCTGTAGTTTTCTCTGGTCCCCTCCCCAATCAGACCAGGAGTGACATGTTTAGCCGCATGTTCTCCTTAAATTGCTGGCTGTCTGAGTGGTGTCCCAGAAACGATGTGGGCTTCATAGATAATTGGCAAACCTTCTGGAGGAAACCTGGTCTTGTTAGGAGAGACGGCATCCATCCCACTTTGGATGGAGCAGCTCTCATTTCTAGAAATATGGACCAATTTATTAAACCCCCCAAAATATGACTATCCAGAGTTGGGACCAGGAAGCAGAGTTGCAGTCTTACACGCCTCTCTGCAGCTTCTCTCCTCCTGCTACCCCCCCAAAAACCCATCTCCATTGAGACTGTGTCAGCTCCCAAACAGACAAAAGACAAACTAAAAACCAGCAATAAACAACTTAAACATAAAAAATCACAAAAAAAGAACAATACAGTATCCACATCTGAACCAAAGAGTAAAACAGTGAAATGTGGATTATTAAATATTAGGTCTCTCTCCTCCAAGTCTCTGTTAGTACATGACTTAATAATTGATCAACAAATCGATTTACTCTGCCTTACAGAAACCTGGTTGCAGCAGGATGAGTATGTTAGTTTAAATGAATCAACACCCCCGAGTCATTCTAACTACCAGAAATCCCGAAGCACAGGCCGAGGGGGCGGTGTGGCAGCAATTTTTCACACCAGCCTATTAATTAACGAAAGACCAAGACAGACTTTTAATTCATTTGAAAGCCTGATGCTTAGCCTTGTCCAACCCAGCTGTAAAACTCAGAAACCAGTCTTACTTGTTATTATCTATCGTCCACCTGGGCCTTACACAGAGTTTCTCTCTGATTTCTCAGACTTTTTATCTGATTTAGTGCTCAGCTCAGATAAAATAATTATTGTGCGTGATTTTAACATCCATGTAGACGCTAAAAATGACAGCCTCAACATCGCATTTAATCTGTTATTAGACTCAATTGGCTTCTCTCAAAATGTAAAAGAACCCACCCACCACTTTAATCACACTCTAGATCTTGTTTTAACATATGGCATAGAAACTGAACATTTAACAGTGTTTCCTGAAAACCCTCTCCTGTCTGATCATTTCCTGATAACATTTACATTTACAATAATTGATTACACAGCAGTGGAGAGTAGATTTTATCAAAGTAGATGTCTTTCAGAAAGTGCTGTAACTAAGTTTAAGAATATAATCCACCCACTGTTATCATCTTCAATGCCCTGTACCAACACAGAGCAGAGCAGCTATCTGAACGCTACTCCAACAGAGGTCAATTATCTTGTTAATAATTTTACCTCCTCACTACGTACGACTCTGGATACTGTAGCTCCTGTGAAAACTAAGGTCTCAAATCAGAAGTACCTGACTCCGTGGTATAATTCTCAAACACGTAGCCTAAAGCAGATAACTTGTAAGCTGGAGAGGAAATGGCGTGTCACAAATTTAGAGGATCATCATTTAGCCTGGAGAAATAGTTTGCTGCTTTATAAGAAAGCCCTCTGCAAAGCCAGAACATCTTACTATTCGTCACTGATTGAAGAAAATAAGAACAACCCCAGGTTTCTCTTCAGCACTGTAGCCAGGCTGACAAAAAGTCAGAGCTCTACTGAGCCAACAATCCCTTTAACGTTAACTAGTAATGACTTCATGAACTTCTTCACAAATAAAATTTTTATCATTAGAGAAAAAATTACCAATAATCATCCCACAGATGTAATATTATCTACAGCTACTCTTAGTACCATTGATGTTAAGTTAGACTCTTTTTCTCCAATTGATCTTTCTGAGTTGACTTCAAGAATTAATTCCTCCAAACCATCAACGTGTCTTTTAGACCCCATTCCTACAAAACTGCTCAAAGAAGTCCTGCCATTAATTAATTCTTCAATCTTAAATATGATCAACCTATCTCTAATAATCGGCTATGTACCACAGGCCTTCAAGGTGGCTGTAGTTAAACCTTTACTTAAAAAGCCATCTCTAGACCCAGCAGTCTTAGCTAATTATAGGCCAATCTCCAACCTTCCTTTCATATCAAAAATCCTTGAAAGAGTAGTTGTCAAACAGCTAACAGATCATCTGCAGAGGATGGCTTATTTGAAGAGTTTCAGTCAGGTTTCAGAGCTCATCACAGCACAGAAACAGCTTTAGTGAAGGTTACAAATGATCTTCTTATGGCCTCCGACAGTGGACTCATCTCTGTGCTTGTCCTGCTAGACCTTATTGCTGCGTTTGATACTGTTGATCATAATATCCTATTAGAGCGATTAGAACATGCTGTAGGTATTACAGGTACTGCACTGCAGTGGTTTGTAACATATCTATCTAATAGACTCCAATTTGTTCAAGTAAATGGAGAGTCGTCTTCACACACTAAGGTCAATTATGGTGTTCCACAGGGTTCAGTGCTAGGACCAATTCTGTTTACATTATACATGCTTCCCCTAGGCAGCATCATTAGAAGACATAGCATAAATTTTCACTGCTATGCAGATGACACGCAGCTCTATCTATCCATGAAGCCAGGTAACACACACCAATTAGTTAAAGTGCAGGAATGCCTTAAAGACATAAAGACCTGGATGGCCGCTAACTTTCTGCTTCTTAATTCAGATAAAACTGAGGTTATTGTACTTGGCCCTGGAAATCTTAGAAATATGGTATCTAACCAGATTCTTACTCTGGATGGCATTACCTTGGCCTCCAGTAATGCTGTGAGGAACCTTGGAGTCATTTTTGACCAGGACATGTCCTTCAACGCACATATTAAACAAATATGTAAGACTGCTTTCTTCCATTTGCGCAACATCTCTAAAATTAGAAATATCCTGTCTCAGAGTGACGATGAAAAACTAGTTCATGCATTTATTACTTCCAGGCTGGACTACTGTAATTCTTTATTATCAGGATGTCCTAAAAACTCGCTGAAAAGCCTTCAGCTGATCCAAAATGCTGCAGCAAGAGTACTGACAGGGACTAGAAAGAGAGAGCATATTTCTCCTGTTTTGGCTTCCCTTCATTGGCTTCCTGTTAAATCCAGAATTGAATTCAAAATCGTGCTCCTCACATACAAGGTCTTAAATAATCAGGCCCCATCTTATCTTAAAGCTGGACCTTGTAGTGCCATATCACCCTATTAGAGCACTTCGCTCTCGCTCTGCAGGCCTACTTATTTAAAAGTAGAATGGGAGGGAGAGCCTTCAGTTTTCAGGCCCCTCTTCTGTGGAACCAGCTTCCAGTTTGGATTTGGGAGACCGACACTATCTCTACTTTCAAGATTAGGCTTAAAACTTTCCTTTTTGCTAAAGCATATAGTTAGGGCTGGACCAGGTGACCCTGAATCCTCCCTTAGTTATGCTGCAATAGATGTAGACTGCCGGGGATTCCATGATGCATTGAGTTTTTCCTTTCCAGTCACCTTTCTCACTCACTATGTGTTAATAGACCTCTCTGCATCGAATCATATCTGTTATGAATCTCTGTCTCTCTTCCACAGCATGTCTTTCATCCTGTTTTCCTTCTTTCACCCCAACCGGTCGCAGCAGATGGCCGCCCCTCCCTGAGCCTGGTTCTGCCGGAGGTTTCTTCCTGTTAAAAGGGAGTTTTTCCTTCCCACTGTCGCCAAAGTGCTTGCTCATAGGGGGTCATATGATTGTTGGGTTTTTCTCTGTATTTATTATTGTGCTATCTACTGTACAATATAAAGCGCCTTGAGGCGACTTTTGTTGTGATTTGGCACTATATAAATAAAATTGAATTGAATTGAATTGAAGCTCATATTTAGTTTACCCTCGGCTGGCCCAGTGTAAACTAAATTGAGTACTTTACATATTTGTGCACAACGGCACTTTTCATTTCATTATGGATTGTAGGAAGGTCAGTACAAGACAAAATAATAATGTGAATTGCTTTTTTTTACATTATAAAACATTTGGATAAATGGAATACTTGGGATTTTTTGTTTAGAAATAAACAATCACTGTCCCATTTGCAGTTATTTGTTTTTGTTTTTGTTTATTAGGTGATGGGATATATGCCATGACATTTTGCTGCCATGCAAAATGTCTTGTGTTTTAAATAAAGAGCTTAAACACAGAAAAATGTTGTTTGGATTGAGAAATTTAAGTGTGTTTGAGGTACACTATCACCATAGCTGCTGTAGTATTATAGCTGTTCTGTTTAACATGGTAGGAAATGTTAATAATTTGTGGTAAAAAGTAAAATTGCTAATTTAAATAGGAGGGTCCCCACAGGAATAGCAAAATTCAGGTCATTTTTTTCATGTGAGTGTTTTTAATATATCAAGTGATTTTCCTCTTCACAAAAAATTTACATGAATTTAGCAATTAAAATCAATTTTCTAAACCATGTAGAAAAGGTGGATCCCACCAGCACCCTCCCAGTCAGGTGGGCCCACGAGGTAGTAAAAACGGGTATGTGTGTGTCGGTGTGTGTGTGACAGAGAGAGAGAGAGAGGGAGAGAGAGATAAAGCCTTTTTATGGGATGATCTCATTGTAAGATTTAAATTCAATATATTTAGACTGGTTGACTGAATTGGATCTTGTGTGTGTGTGTGTGTGTGTGTGTGTGTGACGGAGAGAGAGAGAGAGAGAGAGAGCCTTTTTATGGGATGATCTCATTGTAAGATTTAAATTCAATATAGTTAGACTGGTTGACTGAATTGGATCTTGTGTGTGTGTGTGTGTGTGTGTGTGTGTGTGTGACAGAGGGAGAGAGAGAGAGAGAGAGAGAGAGAGAGAGAATGCCTTTTTATGGGATGATCTCATTGTAAGATTCAAATTCAATATAGTTAGACTGGTTGACTGAATTGGATCTTGTGTGTGTGTGTGTGTGTGTGTGTGTGTGTGTGACAGAGAGAGAGAGAGAGAGAGAGAGAGAGAGAGAGAAAGCCTTTTTATGGGATGATCTCATTGTAAGATTTAAATTCAATATAGTTAGACTGGTTGACTGAATTGGATCTTGTGTGTG
>CAKLIZ010002957.1:0-18829 GCA_922035795.1 Oreochromis mossambicus
TTTGCATCCATTCACGGTACATTTGACATCTGAACACGTTTGTACACTTGATGAAAGGACAGATGGTGTTTGTGTGTCCTTCTTAAACTTAGTGTGAATGTTTCATCATGTAGAACTACTTAGAACAAAGTCTTTGGGAACATTTGGAGAACACGTTTAGGAAAGTAACATCCTGGTAGAACATTTTCTTAAAGCAAAGCAGAGCTGCTGTCACGGACCCGGTTCCGGGGACTCGGGGTCCGTGAACAGTGTGGACCTTTAGTATTATTATTATTATTATTATTATTGTGTGTTGTCTGCACTGCCTCTGATCTGTCCTCATCTGTATGTAGGCAGGTTTGTGTGTGTGTTTGTGTGTTGCTGTTTCTGTGGCCAAGTTACAGGCATCTTCAGGCCTGAGGGGCGTGGCCTAGCTCGAGGATTGGCCACACCCGAAGCCCTTGCCACACACCTGCTCCTCATCAGGGCTCGTCGGTGGAACTATTTAGAGGAGTGATGGAGCTTCCACCGACGCTGGATTATTGCGTTTGACTACACGTCAGTCTTCTAGCTCGTAGGAAGTGTGAGTGTATGCCTGCTAGGATATAGTGTGTTAACGGCTGCCTCTATTGTTTTCCCTCAGGAGGAATGTGGAACGAGAGAGAGCAGTGAGCACAGGGAGTGCTCGAGACACTGGAGCAGAGAGCACTACACGGGGACTTTTTGGGAAAGTAGACACTACACGGGAGTCAGGGACACTAGGGGATTTATTGTTGTTTACTTCACCACCTTTGTAAATAAACACTGTCGCATTGAAGAGTCCGGCGTTTGGGTCCTATTTCCCCATCTCCCCACGGTCTGCCAGCACAGACCGTGACAGATGCAACATGACTGTGAGGATTCACAATAATAAAGTCACAATACTTTATTATTATGAAGACTAAAGTGCACCTTAATGCTGCCAATGAATACACATGTTCTTTGTGAAAGCATGAGCACAGCTGACATGCACCACACTGACCCCACTCGCCCCATTTCTTCATCCACTTCTTGCTCTTGTGCTTGAAATGAGACGCAGACGCAGCAAAAGTCAGAGGCTGTAAAATCCACAAAAAGGGGGCTTGTTAGATCAGGATATTGATGTGATCCATAGAAAACATGGATAATACACCACTTTATTTGAAGCATCTGTAGCACTGCCTCAGGATGTTTCCACAGACTCCTCTGTGCACCTAAAGAAAAGGTCAAAGGTCAGCAGCACATGTAGTTGGGACAATTCTTCAGTCGCACAAACTACACAATTATTTTCCTCCAATTAGGACTTTTCACTTGCAGAAATGGTCCTGTGTGATTTCTAGGCTGTGATATAAAAACTAGTTCCTAATGGCAGCGATTCACTCAGTAAACATGTGTTTCCTTCACCAACCTCACACACAGATCCAATAAGATCAGGAAGTGGGCAGTATAGTACAATATGTGTTATTTTGTACTGTGCTGCCCAAACTAAAGATCTGCTGAAGTGTTGGAAATGATTCAGATGTTTATTTTGGACGATACAGCAGAAGATCAGACATGAAAGTGGAGATAACACAGAAGACCTGCAGCAAAGGGTCAGAGGTCAGACTGGGCCACGTGATTCAACAATGAGCCAATGATCATCAAGTAGTGACTAAAGCAGAGCCCTGACGTTCTGACATTTATCACACAGTTAGAACAAATGTCTGCTGATGACTTCATCTCATGAAATGACTGATAGATGTCAATTCATTGATCAGCTGAGCTGCTGCTGCTGATCTTCATCGTGCACAGAAACATTCAGCTTGTTTCAATCAGTAAATAACTCGACTACTCTCAGTTTGAACTGTTCCCACTCAAAATGCTGTCAGAACAATGATCATTGTAGAACTTCACAAACATCACGTGTTGTTTTCCACATGGAAGATCAGCAAACATACAGAAACTTCCTGTTGCCACACACGGCCTCTAAAATCTCTTCCACGCTTTCTGTCTGAAGTCCACTCTCTGTGTCGGATCCACAGGAAACAACAAGATCTCATTAACATGGTTTTCAATGTGTCTCCTTCCAAAAAGTCCAACCAATGAACAAATGTGTATATTTGTGGAGGCCGAACAAAAGCATGACACATTTGTCTGTTTCTATAAACTGGTGTCAAACACAAATATGAAGAGTTTCATTGACAGACTCCAAAATGCCCCCGCAGTGAATCACAGGGAAATCCTACAGTGTGCAGAGAATCTTAATGGCTCCAACATCAACACATCCACAATGTTGGATCCAGTTCTACCTCACAGAGTTACTAAGACACACCCTCTGCCAGCATTACAACAGCTCCACCTGCTTCACCTGCCTCCTCAGCCTCTGTACACCTGAAGAGAAAAGAAAGGCTCCAAAAGCTCAAATCTACAAAGGATTCATGAAGTTTCATCCAACAAGAACATGTTTGCCTTCCACAGTGTGCTGTTAGACACCACTGTACCTCTGCCATTTCAAAAAGAGCAGCTTGGGAACATTTTGGCTCCAAACACTTTGTGTTTAAGTTCCTAATCTTTGTTTTCTTTGTGAACAACATCTGGAGCTTTTTGACTCATAGAAACATCATTTTGTTCTTTAGATGACAGCAGATTGGGACTGAATAATCAATCACTATCAAACCAATAAAGATGCTGATTTTACAGGAACTTTGTTGGAGAAGCTGGAAAGACATGAAACTGGTGGAGATCCCAAACCAGTTGATAGTGCTGATTATTCCAAATAAAGCTGTTTTCCATTTGAGATGAAATGACTTTCTGTCCTGATATATAATAAAGATGTTGGTTGTTTTTGAGCCCCTGTATTAAAAGTAGATCCAGTTTAAAGTCAGCTTGAGTTTGATGTCTTTATGTCAAAGCTGCTCATGATGTTGAGCTGCTGATGGAATAAAAACAGGTAAAAATCTGCCTCAATATAAAAGCATGTAGTCCAGACTTAAATGTAGCCTATTGTTAGCTGAGGTCCACACACAGTGTTTGACAGTGTAAACTGTGTGAAAGGGCTGCTGGTGGAGCTCACTAGGATGAGCAGGTGACCATGTGCCACGAGGTGGAGAGCAGCTGGCCTGGCTTTGATTCTGACCACGCCCCCTTTCTCTCTCCCTCTGCTTTGCTGTCACTTATCTTCACTGCTCTGTCCAATAAAGCTGAAAAAGGCCCCAAATCAAAGAAATCTGCTGCAGCCTCTGAAATGTCTTCTGTTTCCTTCCCGACGGCTTTTTCACCGTCAGCCCATCAGACAGTCCAGCAGCATTTATGATGATGTCATGATGTTGAAGAGACTGCTATGGTGGCCTCCCATGACCCCCAGCCTCATCTACACTGAGATGCAGACATTTGAAAACATTCAGCAGACGACTGAATAATAGTCCAACACAACAGTCTGTGTACAGACACACACTGACCTTTCATAGAGTCAAAGGAGTCAATCAAACACAGCTAGTTGAGTCATTTCTTGTGTGAGTCTAAAGTGAATCTAGTATTTGAAAGTCCACTTCCTGTATTTGTTGTTGAAGACTTCTTCAGCTTCTTCTCAAGGACATCAGCTGCTTGTTTGGCAGCAGAGGCAGTTAAGAAGCTTCCTGAAAAACACTGAACAGTGAGTTCACTGTGGCATATGACAAATTCAGCTTTCTATGTGCAAATGTGTCTGTGTCAACCTTTCAAATGCTGTTGAATCCAAAACATCAGCGGCTCCTTGGCTGCTCACTTCATGCACTTCTGTCTTTGTGACAGTCCAATGACATCACAGCTGTTTCCACCCCCAGTGTCTCAGGACTGGACACCTTTAAACATGTGGAGGATCAAACAGCCGTCCAGCTAAACATACATGAAACTATCAAAGCTGACAATCATTCCAATAACATCTAATGGTACATATATATAGACACAGGACTACAAGGAAATGGCTCTCAGCATCTGGCTGTGGGAACAAATGATCCCTGTTTGTCTTCAAATTGTGTGCATGTTTTAGACGTGTGTCACATGTAGAAACACAAAAATCCCACAATGACACAAAGATGTGTTTGACACAACTGTGCAGCTGTAAGTTGTTTCTAATGATTCATTGAAGCTCTTCTAACATTCTGGAGACAATCAGTCCATGAATCTGTTCAACACCACAACAATTTGACTTCAATGTGAACGTTTGCCATTAAATAACCTTCTTCATCCAGCTGACAGCATCCTTCATTCTATGATATGAACAGTTCCTCCTGTTGATGACAAACCTCTGACATGATCTGCTTGAGGAGCTTTTTCATGTGAAGCTCTCTGAGCTCAGGGCTAAGTTGCTGTGTTTCATCTTTAAGAGCTGCTGCCTCCTCGCCGGACTTGTTCTTCTCTTCTTCTCCTAATGACACCATTTCTGCTTCAGATCTTTCACTGGGCCTAAAACAGATGAAGAGTAGATCTACTGCTGTTCACTGTTTGTGTCAATATGGAGAAATATGAAAGACAAACACAGCACATACAGAGAAATGTAGACAGAATGTGCAGCCAGTGCAGTAAATGGTCTAAATATCAGCTCTTTAGAAAATGATCCTGATCAACATGAAACTAACATCCAATGAGAAACACAGCTTCCTTGTTTCATGTCCAATAACAATAAATGAAGAGCTAATAAAGAGCTATTCTATTGTAAAATGCTGAGATGATTATTAGACACAACCCAGCGGCTCACCAAAAGCCTGCATTGCAAATCTATATGAAAGTAATCTATGCTCATATATGGCAAAATCCTTTAACTGTCACTGTGTTTTTCATCTGTGCTCTTGTTGGTTGGACAAGTTTGTAAATGACAAAGAGCTCAGTGGACTTTGCATCCATCAAATCCTGTTAGATGTTTGTTTTTCCTTCACAGCTTTGTGATGAAGGCTAAAGAACAGAGATATGAACTATTGCCAATATGAATCCTGATGCATGACGTGGGCACAGACCCACCAAAGCAACACTCAGCTCACCTCATTCCAGGCGCTTGTCTGCTGGAGACCATGAGCCTTGTTAGTCACACATTAGCACCGTGGTAGGAAACAGCCTCCATCATTTCATTAGATCTGAATTTGGACTGTTTCCCTCTGGATGAGAACCAAGTCTGTCAAATCTATTGATCCAACACAAACTATCAAACACATTGGCTCACAGTCAGATTGGCTTTGTATGGATGGTGTAACAGGGGCTGGGAAAGGATGCTGAAAGCTGAATATAATACAGAACAATAACAGGACATATAATCATGTAGAAACATGATCTTCAACAGGCACACTTCTATTATTCATGATCACAAAGAACTTGTGCAGCCCTGATATCAGCCCTAATATATGAGTGTGTTTGCCCAAAGATTGAAACAGCATCAACATGACAGCTGTAAGAAATCTTCTCTCAGCCTTGTTTGGCAGAAGATCCCTGCAACAAAGATTGTAGCTGAAAGATGACGTGTGTAAAGTTTGTCTTTGGGAGGGTTGAGGCTGTTTTTAGACCTTTGATAGTTTCAATCCAGTTCTGAAAGACAGAAATAAAAACAACATCATTAAGATCAGATCATGGAGCTGTTTCCTGCCTTGTTTCTAGCTTCACATTACAAGACTTTACTACAATAAAGATGCTAACATGTATCTGTAGGAACAACATCATTGAATCTAGAACAACTGGAGCCAAACCAGTGGCTCTGCTGGGATCACTGGTGAGCCAACACTTCCTTGTTGATGCAGATTTCAGGGCTTCCTGTTGCTCCTCCGTTATAACTGTTCTCTCTTCTCAACACATGATGACACAAAGGAATCAGCAGTGACGAAGATGATGCTGAAGCACACATTTCACACATATAACAGAGCAGTCCAGTTACACACACCTCTGCTTGACATTAGGCCTCAAACAAAGACACAAAACACTAACTTGACTCTAAATAGAAGAAACTGGCAGCTTTTTCTGTTCTGTGCTTCTTTATATTTGACACACATGCTTCTCTTTGTGCAAACACACATCGCACTATAAGGGTAACCTAGCACACAATGATTGGACAGCACAGTGATGATGCTGGGAGATCCTATACGAAGCAACACAGAAACACTGAGAACTTTAAACATTGATTATATTGAGATAAGCAGCCGACCCAGTCTAGATAAAGGCGAGCAGCTGGGACCGCTGCTGCACCAAAAACAGGTTTCAGTGTTTCCATGTGTGTGTGTGTGATGTCTTTACTTATACTGGTCAATAGACTTTAGTCAACACATGATTGAAAGGTGTTACACATGAAATAAAAACAGTGTTTCATCTTTATTCCTCTGAAGCAGCTGCATTATAACCAATCTGCTCCTTTGTGGCCTTTAAAACAGCTTAAATAACTGTTGTTATATTTGTTTCTGCTCCTCTTGGACAGACGACTCTTGAAAAGACATTTTTGAATTTCAATGTGACTTTAACTGGATAAATATGGGATATATAAACGTCCCTCTGCAACAAACTGATTCCAGCTTCGACCTCATGATAGGAATGTTTTTGTGGCTCAAGATGACCTGATATCTTTCATGATGGAGACATTTGACACATGTTTCACATATTATAGACCAACAAGTTATTCATAGCAGTTTAAATACGGGGAGTCACTTTTGGGCCCAGCAGATAAAACAGAGCCAATATTTCCTTCTTTATTTAAGTGACGTGTGTCACAGATGTGACCTAGTAAAGTGTAACTGAACATTAGTAACGTTATTAACACTCTCAGCTCGTCCTTGTTCCAGACCTGAAGATCCTCTTCTTTCATTCAGCAGCAGCTTCAGGTCTCTGATGGTCCAGGGCTTGTTGTTGGGAAACAGCCCTGCTGGGATGATGGTGTCCTCACAGAAACAGTCAGTGATGCTGTTGATCTCCATCACAGAGCACGTCCCAGTCTGCAGTCTCAGTCCTGCAGGGCCTCGCTGGCTTCCTGACTCCACCCAGTCAACAACAGGAAGTGTTTGCAGGAACAAACTGAGGCTGTGGTCAAACAGGAGTTTTTATCTCCTGGCTCTGACTCTCACTGCGGCCCCGCTGCTGTGTCAACATGTGTTTGTGCTAAACAATGATGGAAAGTGTTATAAATGACTTGTTGGCCTCTGATCTGTCACAAACAGCTGAAACGTGTCTCTCATGAGTCACATGAAGGTTTCTGACAGAAAGGACAAAAAGTAGCTGCAGTCAGTTTGTCTCATTTTTATATTTATTCATCTGGGAGAAAAATCTGAGGGACATTAAAATGTGTTTTTCAACAGAGACAAGAACATAAATATAACGTCACAGGTAAATGAACATATTTCAAGTAAACAGCTGGACTGATCAGGTCCAAACACAGAGTGATCAACAAACAGCTGTCATATCTTTATATATAAGCTCTTTATAAATCCTGTTCACTGCAGTCTGTTTACTAATAATGTCAAACTGTTAGAAACACAGAAACATCAGAATCGTCTTTGTTGACATAAACCTGTCTGGGATCCTTTGTTGTTCTTTTGATGCAGAGTTACATTATAAATATAAAGAGTTATTTCAGAGTCTCATCAGTTTTCCTGCATGTCTTTATTGAACACATCAGCAGGGCTGAAGCTCTCATGTTAAACACACACTGATCTATGGACACGTTCATGTGTTTCTAACAGCATCATAACCAGGCTGTTATCAGCTGCACTAACATGATGTCACACACACTGAATGTAACAGTGACAGTTTACATCATCACACAATCAGCTGTGATTGTTTCACTGTCATCAAACTAGTCAACAGGAAGTAGAATCAATAGAAACCAATCATTTACTGACAGCATGTCTGATTGAAACAAGTGCAGATTATGTATGAAGTATAACTGCACACAGTAACTGTGTTACAATAAGGACTTAACAGCGCCCTCTGCTGGAGTGTTTCAGTACTGCGTTAACTAGAATACACCACCTCCTCCTCCTCCTCACACCACCTGCTACAGCTCTACTCTTCTATGACTACAGTCATCCACAGCACTGATGTGAGGTCACATGGTTCATATGTAAGGAGCACAGAGACGTCCTAGCAGCTGACCTCAGGTCAGTTTAATGACTGTGAGCAGCAGCTGTGTTCTTGTCACTGTGACAGGGAGACACTCTCAGACACAGCGCTCATGTCAGCTTGTTCTCATGCAGGAGGATCAGGAGCTCCATGTTTGTCTTTCTGTTTGAATCATGATGTGTTTGTGCCATCAGAGTCTGTCATGAGTACTCAGGGTTTCACAGCAGCTCTTCTGGATGCTGACGAGGACTCCAACCTCATGTTTCACCTCTCTGAGCTTCTGATGTCTGTGAACACTCGTGTTTCTTCTCTGGGCTCATCTGGACAAAAACACCTTTCTGTGTTTGGCTCCAGCCTCATTGTGACTGACAGGAAGTGTGTTATCCATGAGCTTCTTTGTTTCCTGCTGTGTTTCCTGTCTGTGGACAAACACGAGTGTTTCAGCTGAGGACTTGGTTCCTTCCACCTGTCCATACAGGACATCACGCTGTCTTTTCTCTTTAAATGCAGCTCCAGGTCCTTCCACGTGCTGCTCTGTATTTGTGCAGTTTGTAGTGTGTCCTGGGAAACGTAGCACACATGGTGTTCTTCTGCTGTTTCCTCCTTTCACTGAGTGTGAAACACTGACGCTGTGCTGTTGTTCACAGAGCTGATTCTAGCTGCAGCTGGACTCTGTCATCTAACTGAATGTGTTGGTGCTGATCACGGGGCTCTGAGGGGGGAGCAGCAGGAGGACTCTGGATGCTGACGTCAGTGTATCTGTGGAAGCTCACACAGCGTCTCTGTCATTCTACTATTTTTTTTTTATTTATTATATTTATTATTGCATTTTGCACCAAGGGAGTGGCACTCCAATTTCGTTGTACCCTGTACAATGACAATAAAGGCTATTCTATTCAATATTGTGCTATATATTGTATCTATGCAAAGATGAACAGACTGTGTGTTCACTGGTCTCTGTGCTGCTGACTGCTTTGCTGCAGCTCTGATGTCATCATCACTCCCTCCTCCACCCTCAGCAGTCCCAGCATGCTGCTGTGGTGCACCCCACCCTCACTCTACACCTGAGCCATAGACCACACCCTCCACCTCGATATACACCACAGTTTTCTCTGCTATGGAAATGAGATCAGGAGGAAATCATTATTATTATTATTTAATAAATGCTCACATTAATGTGGGCTTATTTGTTTCATATTAGAAACATTAGTTGAGTGTTTTTAGTATAAAATGGTGAAAGTCCCTCTTTTTGCTCCTCCCCTCACCTGTGGATGGACGGTGCTGTTACCGTGGTGACAGCTTGGATGTGTTTCAGTCCTGCCTGGTTATCACTGCAGGAATCTTTCACATTTATTACAGGTAATAACTCTGATTTTTCTGTGTATTATGAACTAAATGTATCCTGATACACACAGAGATGGATGAGCAGAGGTCACATGATGAAAGAACAAACATGGAGTCTTTGATTTATTTAGATATTTATTGATGAATGCAAACAAACCCTGACACTGAACCATCGTCGACCAGAACAAACCTGATCACATGACCTGCTGACCCAAACAGTGAAAAGCTCCATGGCAACAACAACAAACAGCCTCACATATGTTAACAGAGGCTGTTAGAAGCACAGAGTCTTTACAGTCTTTCTCCTGTTTGTACACAGATCTCTGCACATCTTCATCACAGTTACTCACAGACGTGCAGAGTGTGTGGATATCAAAGCTAAGTTTCCACCATGTTTGTAGTCTGTACTGGGACTCATGGAGCATCTCTCTATGAGCACTCAGTGCTTTAAACAGTGAGTCCCAGTTTAACCAGCAGCCTTCACACCACACATCACACAGACATGGAAACTTCAAACCCTCAGACTGAAGTCACTGGCAGCCTCTGGCACCAGCGACTGCGCTAACAAACATACAGCAAACAGTGAAGGTTTGTAGAGAAAGCTGGTTGGGTAATGCCAAGTATGCAGCGGAGGAGGCGGGGTTACATTACTAGATGATTAAACATGAAACTATTTTTCTGGTAATATTTGAAACGATTAAAGAAAATCAACAAGCTATTTATGCAAAATAATTCATAATTTTATAAACTGGAATGATGAAATTATATTGGCTGATCTGATTATTGGGGGGTCATGACCCCCGTAACCCCCCTGGAAATTACACGCCTGGTCCTGAGGTCAAATCCACCATCTTTGTTTCAGTGCTGAGCTTCATGTTCTCCCGTGTTTGTGTGCGTCCTCTCCGGTACTCCGGCTTCCTCCCACAGTCCAAACACATGCAGTTAGTGGGGTCAGGTTTACTGTGAGTGGTTGTGTCTCTCTGTGTTATTCCACCTTAATCAATGACTTCCTGTTAGCATTAAGTGCTTCTGTAGGACTGATGTCATTTTCATGGTTGGATCATTTAAGTGAAGCTGGACTCAGATGCAGTAAATAAGTTGATTGATCATTAATGAATAAAGCTGGTCAAATCCATCACGTGGACACATGTGATTGTGTAGTATTGATCCCAATGCTGGTATTAGTCCTGGATCAATAACACTGGATGGATGCGTTCAGCATGGAGCCCCTGAGCTGTGTTACAGACAAACATGAAACTGACAGGTCTGTGTCATTCACAGTCTGTAACACTTCTAAACAACAGAGGCTGACCCAAGTGCCTCAGAGCCAGGCACGCTCACATCACAGCTCTCTAAAGAAGTTTCAAAATAAGAGCTGAAAGCTGTGTTTGCTTGTGTTAGCTTATTATTGTGGAGACTAACATTCAGTGATCATGTGTTCAGACTCATAATGATTACTCTCATAAATCCTGATCTTTGTATTTACTGTGTGTTGGATCAATAACTGAGATTCATGGTATCACACAGCTGTGCTGCTGCTGCTGCTGGTGATGTCAGCACATCTGGAACAATACGAGGTATCTGCTACCAGACTGAGCAGGACGTGAGACCTGTGGACTGTTTAAAGCTGTCCCTCCACAGGTCACTCAGACCTGATCCACACCTCAGTGAGATTCTCTGACTTCCTCAGTAGAGACAGAAACCATTCAGATCTGGGACGATCAGCTGACTGATGATGTCGCACAGACTGTGTTTTTCAGGAACAGTGATTCTGATGTGAGCCTGCTAGCTGACAGCAGACCTGATGAAACCACATGTTGACATCTGTGAGGACAGACTGGACTCTTTGACTGCACCTTGGTTCTCCTCAGAGGTCTGTACAGGAGCATGTCCACCCCCACTGAAGATCTCAGTCACTGTGAAACATAGAAAGCTGCTTGTGTGGCCTCTGCCTCACATGTAGATGCAGCTACAGGTTTCTCTGTCAGTCAGACTGAAACAGTGTCCTGATGCTGCATCATTCAGCTCTGTGCCCCAGTCAGCATCACTGTGTCTACCAGTGTCAGTGTTTCTTTTCCTGTAACACTCAGCACAGGCTCAGCTGGTATCCAGTGTTGGACTTTCAGCTGCTGTGATAGATCCTCTAACATAGATCAGCTCTGCTACATGTTGTTAGATCAGTGCAGCTGCCTGTCATGTCCTGATGTTTCTCTGGGTCAGCAGCTTCTCCATCAGAGGTTCACATGGAGCTGATCCAGTATCTCCAGTAACTGTGTTCTGTGCCTCACTGGTTCATCCTTCTGTCTGTGTGACGTCAGTCAGATGTTAAACTCTGTAATCTTCACTGTGTCACAGAGTTCAGTGAGTCCCGTTATTCACAGGATCAATCAGATCATCAGAGAACAGCTGATCAGCAATCAGTGGTGCCAACAGCACCTCCTGTGGTGAGAGGATGCAATAATGCAATGTAGCATTTTTACACTGAACACTTCCAGTCATGGAAACTGTCTGTTGGATCTGTGTGACGTTGCTTTCTTGTGTTGCTTTCTTGGTTAGAGTTCCTCACAAATGTCCAGATTATTCTTCTAATGAGGCGTCGACCATGTTTTCAGTTCTTTGGAAGAAAACATCGCCCTTTGCCATCCTTACTTTTCTTTGACTTCTTCAGATGCAGCTGAACTCCAGCTGGTATTTGATTGGACTCTGCAGCTGTTTCTGGTCATCAGTTCATTCCTGCAAACCTCTGAACCTGAACAACAATGATGCTGCATTGCTGGCTGATCCCAAAAGGTTGATTCTGTTCATCTGGACGTTTTCAGAAACGTTTGCTCACTGATCAGGTGACTTCTTCAGTCTCAGCTGACTGCAGCTTTACAACCTTACAAACAGCACATTTGCACAATGACTGAAACCAGCAGCACCTGATATATATGATACTAATATAATACATATACATATATAATCCATACTAATGATGAAGGAACTGAGCTCACAGTGTTCATTCAGTGAACTACTCAGTTTATTTTGGCCTCAGAAATGCTCACTCTGTTTGTACATCACTGTCAGCAATAGACTCATTCTGCTGTGTGGACAGGAACACATGTGACATCACTTCCTGTTTGTTTGTGACTGAAGAGGAAGAAGTTTACAAGGAATCATTTAGAAGGGTTTCAAACATCAACTGATTGAATCCATGAATGTGAAAACGTGTTTGTGAGTGAAAGAGACAGACACGTACAGACTGAACTATCTGTTCAACAGTCAGAGTGTTTCTCTAACAGGAGACACTCTTTACACTCAGCACAGGGACACTGAGGAACCAGGATAGACTGTAAACCCAGGATAAAGAGTTTGAGTGAATGTGGTGTTGAAGGTGTGGAGGTGGATCAGAGTGTCAGAGGAGACTTTGTAGAAGGACAGAGTGCCAGCAGGACAGTCCACATACACTGCTGCTCTGTTAGAGACAGAGGAGGAGGAGGAGGAGGAGATGTATGTGTCTCTGTTATTGTGAAGGACAGAACGGGGACCATCATCAGAGTAGCTCAGACTCCAGGACTGATCATTGTATCCAAACCCACAGTCATCACTGTCTCCTTTCCTTCTGATTCTTCTGTAACTCACTGATATATAAACGTTTCCTCTCTGTTGGAGCTTAGACAGTTCAGGCCAATATTTTACTCAATTACATCAGGCCATATTTAAGTATTTGTTATGATCTTTGAGTTTCTAGTTATAATCTTCATTATTTTATGTTATAATGTAATATGCTGTGCTCCATAAATTAATCCTGCTTTGTTAATCTTTTGTGTTGTTGTAAAGTGTTGATAGATGTCGTAAAGGAGGTGTGTATTTTTTGCCCGCATGTGGGGGGGAAAGAAAGGTTAGGCTAGCAAGCAGGACGTGGAGCAACAGTTTTCTGACCGTCGCCGTTTAATGTTGTTTTCGTTGTAGCATAAATGGAAAGTAAACGGAGCTCCCACTGGAGGCATTTGTTTTGTATTTTTTTGGTTTGTACTGAGAATAAATGTTTTGCCCTTTTTTCCTTCGCCTCGTTTTTGCTACTGGAACGCGTCCAAGCGTTTTAACAAGAGCACGAGTCAAAAACTTTACGTCCTGCAGAAGCGGCAAAGAAGGACCGAAGGTTGCCGCTACATTAGTCAGAAAACTGCTCCGAAAGTGAGAGGATTACGCACACGTCACCGGCGCACGGAGTTAATCGGCCCGCGGTGCGGCAAGGGAAAAACGGGAAAAAGCGCTTTACCAGTGAGGACGTTAAAGAGGATGCTGCTTCAGTCTTCCCGTGTTTCCCGGATCCTTTCGGCAGTAAGAGAGCCCCGCATCTGAAAAGTAAGATGCTGTGCCTGCTTTAAGGTTTGTGAAAATTCCCGTAAGGTTAAGAGGTACATGGCTGGTGTAAAGGATTAATTGCATTGGAAGGTTTGTGGCAGCGCAATTAATATGGAGCAGCCGGAAAAGAGAGTTTCAAAGCCAACCTTTAAAGCACAAGAGGAAAAGCTTCTGCAGCTTAAAGTGACAAGGAAAACCAAGTTGGGTTATCTTACTAGAAAGATAAAAGAGATTGAGGACCTTATGGAAGATGATGGCAATTTTGAGGAAGTGTCTGTTAAATTAGCCACTGACTTCTCAAAAATGTATATTGAGTTTTGTGAAAACAACGATGCAGTTAAAAATCACTTGACTGAGTCAGAACTTCTTCATGATCAGACACAGTGGTATGAGCCAAAGGCTAGCTATTTGAGAAGTTTTGTGGAGAAAGTCGAGAGATGGTTAAAAAGAGTGGAAATGCAAGTAGATGAAGCAAGAATGATTGATGCTGAAGTTGAGCCTGCAGACAGTGCTTCAGCGATATCGTCCAGACACAGTAAAGCACATCGAAGCAGCCGAACCTCTTCTGCTGTGTCTTCGACCACATATTCGGCCAGGCTAAAGATTGAGGCAGAAAGGGCTGCTCTGGTAGCGCGTGCGGAAGCCTTAAAGCAAAAGATGGAGATTGACAGACAAGAAGCTGTTCTTAAGGCGAAAAGGGAGGAATGGGAGTTGCAAACAGCTATTGCTGCAGCTAGTGCAAAGCTTGAGGTGCTGACTGTGAAGGAGCCAGCCCATAACACTTCTGCTGACTTGGTTAACGAAATGGCTGCCTGCCAAAGAGCTCCGGGCCAAAATATTGGGGCCAGTTTTGGTTTCGTTCAGCCAGAACATGGAGATGTTTATCGAAAATGTGAGTCGGAAGTAATGCAGGGCTCAGAAAGGAGTAGCAGGCTTCCTCATCCATTGAGTAAGAAGGATAATAGCCAGTCTATTACTAGTCAAAGCAGAATGGCTGATGTTAAAGACTTGTTGAATGTCATGAAGCGACAAAACGAGATTACAGAGCTCCTAGTAAAGCAACAGAAGGCATCCACTCTCCCTCCTTTGGATGTTCCAGTATTCAGTGGGGATCCACTGGAGTTTGGGTTTTTTATGAAAGCATTCGAGCATGGGATTGAGGAAAGGACAGACAGCAATAGGGATAGGTTGCGCTTCCTGGAGCAGTTCACCCAAGGGAGACCCAAGGTTCTTGTTCGTAGCTGTTCGCACATGCATCCTGACAGGGGCTACGCAGAAGCCAAGAGGCTCCTGCGCAAGCATTTTGGGGATGAATATACTATTGCCTCAGCCTACATTGAAAGAGCTCTAAAATGGCCTGTAATCAAGCCAGAGGATGGTGATGCACTGACGGAGTTTGCTATGTTCCTCACTACTTGCTGTAACACAGTAGACAGCATGGAGTACATTGAGGAGATGGATAGCCCTACTAATATGAGAACTGTCATCTCCAAGCTTCCTTTTAAATTAAGGGAAAGGTGGAGGGGTTTCGCCTGTGACATTCAAGAACGCACAGCAATGAGAGCTAGATTCGCTGATCTGGTCAGTTTTGTAGAGAAGCATGCAAAGATCGCTTCTCACCCATTGTTTGGTAACATTCAGGACACCACTTTGTCAAGAGACAAGGGCAAACCAAATGTACGCAGAGAGAATGCTCTGAAATTCAAGGAGAGGGAAAGCATCTTTGCTACTAATACGGCACCTGTGTCAAACGGTGCTGAGCAGACAAAGAGGGAAAGGGAAAATGTAGGCTCTACAGGTGGAAGACAGTGTCTTTTCTGTCATAAGGGAGGGCATAACCTCAATACCTGCAGACTCCTCAAGCAAAAGCCCCACAGAGAAAAGCTTGATTTCCTCAAATCAAAGAGTTTGTGTTTTGGTTGCCTATCACAGGGGCATTTGAGTAAGGGTTGCCAGCAAAGACACACGTGTGAGACTTGTTCTCAGAAACATCCCACCATTCTGCATAAGGAGCAGTACTCTCCTCCTGATAGTGACGCTAAAAGTATCAGGGAACCAGCAGCAAGTTTTTCTCCAGCAGCAGGCAGTGAAACATGCGGTTGTACCGGGGCTGGCGAAGCAGTCTGTGCGCTTTCAATTGTGCCTGTGAAGGTCAGATGTTCAAGCAGCAACGCAACAGTTGTATCGTATGCATTTTTAGACCCAGGAAGCACTGGAACCTTTTGTACAGACGAGTTGATGAGGGATTTACACGTCACAGGAAAAAGGTCCAACATTCTGCTCTGCACCATGGGAAAGGAAGCGACAATCAGTACTCATGTCATTATGGGTCTCGAGGTCAGTGGTTTGGATGAGGACAACTTTTTGAAGATTCCCCAGGTTTTCACACAGGCAGAGATTCCAGTAACAAAGGAGAACATTCCACAACAGAGCGATGTGGACAGATGGCCTTATTTGAAGGAGGTTCAGCTCAAGCAGATTGATGGAAAAATTGGTATGTTAATAGGAACGAATGTACCAAAGGCGCTTGAGCCCTGGAAGGTTATCAACAGTGAGGGCAACGGCCCATATGCTGTAAAAACTGCACTAGGCTGGACGATTAATGGACCTCTGCTAAGAGAAGAGGGTATTGCTCAAGGAGCTGTTGAGTGGCCACCAGTGATGGTGAACAGGATAACGGTGACAAAGCTAGAGGAGCTCTCACAGCAGCAAATGAAGTATGACTTCCCTGAGCATGAGTTGTCCGAGAAAATGGAAATGTCAGCCAGAGACAGACAATTTATGGAGTCTGTGTCACTGTCAGTGAAGCAGGTTCACGGTCACTACACCATTGGCCTTCCTTTAAAGAACAAGGGGGCTGTATTTCCAAACAACCGTGTTGTGGTGGTACAAAGAGCAGAAGGCCTGAAACGGAGGCTGTTAAGAGGCAGTGAGTTTCATCAAGAGTACACAAAGTTCATGACAGAGACACTGGAAAGGGGCTATGCCGAAGAAGTTCCCATGGCAGAAACTTCTAAAAGTGGTAGCAGAATATGGTATCTCCCACATCATGGGGTCTACCACCCAACCAAGCACAAGTTGAGAGTGGTATTTGACTGTGCATCCACGTATCAAGGCGTGTCACTGAACTCACAGCTGTTGCAGGGGCCAGACTTAACCAATTCCCTTATAGGTGTTTTGATCAGGTTCAGGCAGGAGCCAGTTGCCTTCATGTCTGATATTGAAGGCATGTTTCATCAAGTCAGGGTTCCCGCTGAAGATGCTGATCTGTTGAGATTCTTGTGGTGGCCACAGGGAGATCTTGGTAAAGGCCTCAAGGAATACAGAATGGTAGTTCACTTGTTTGGTGCAACTTCTTCACCAAGCTGTGCATGCTACGCGCTGCAAAGGTGTGCTGAGGACAATCAGGCGAGGTTCAACCATATTGCAACGAACACTGTTCTAAGGAACTTTTATGTGGACGATTGCCTGAAATCTGTTGGCACTGAAGAGCAGGCAATCTCACTGATTCAGGACCTCAGGGCTTTATGCGCTGCAGGAGGTTTCAAGCTCACTAAGTGGATTTCCAACAGCAGAGTCGTGCTTGCATCTATACCTGAGGATGACAGGGCCAAAGAAGTCAAGGAGCTCGATCTTGAAAGGGACTGCCTCCCTATTGAAAGAGCTTTAGGGGTTCAGTGGTGCGTGGAGTCTGACACGCTGAAATTCAGAGTTCTGGTTGAGAGCAAACCACTCACAAGGAGAGGTCTGCTTTCGATGGTAAGCACTATATATGACCCGCTTGGGATCTTATCCCCTCTGATCTTGCCAGTGAAGCACATCCTGCAAGAGCTAAGCAGAACAAAGCATGCATGGGATGATAGCATGCCAGAAGCTCTGTCTCTGCAGTGGCATCAATGGGTCGGCAGTTTGCACCACTTAGCTAGGTTTGAGGTAGACAGATGTGTGAGACCAGTCAACCTTGGCAAGATCACTTCAGCTCGACTTCACCACTTTGCCGACGCAAGTGAAAGGGGGTATGGCATAGCCACCTACCTGGTTTCAAAAAACAATCTGAACCAGCCACGTAGTGCTTTCATTATTGGTAAAGCCAGGGTTACACCATTGAAGCCAGTTACCATACCACGGCTCGAGCTTACTGCTGCAGTGGTGGCAGCAAAGATGGACAGGATGGTAAGAGCCGAACTGGAGTTGGAGCTGGAGGAGTCTGTCTTTTGGACGGACAGCACGTCGGTGATTAAGTACCTCAAGAATGAAACAGCGAGGTTTCGTACGTTCGTTGCCAATCGAGTTGCTGCCATTAAGGATAGATCAGCTGTCTCTCAGTGGAGATATGTGAACACCTCGGCCAATCCTGCAGACTTTGCTTCCAGAGGGCTCAGTGTTGGTGCCTTTCTCAAGGCAAAGACATGGATCACGGGTCCAGATTTCATCACAAAACCAGAAATGGAGTGGCCAGAAATGCCAGACAGTGTATGCCAGCCAATCTGTAATGACCCAGAAGTCAAAGAAGCATCAGTATATGCTCTTATGGTTGAAGAAGGTGCAGACGCCACCTCTCAGCTCATTCATCATTACTCAAGCTGGCATCGGGTTAAAAGAGCCGTTGCGTGGGTCCTGAGATTAAAAGGTGTGCTGAAGCTTCTCGCTCAAAAGAGGAAGGATTTAGAAGCGAATCTCTATGACGGAAGGCTGGAGCAGGAGAAGCAAATGACACACCTCAAAGCTAACCTTCCCATCTTGCCACTTTCTGTGAGTGACATGGCTGAGGCCGAAGTAGAGATCGTGCGCTTCAGTCAAGGGCAGCGGTTTGGCGAAGAGATTGCCAAGCTGCAACAAGGAAAGACAGTGTCAAAGGATAGCCCTCTTTGTCAGTTGTCGCCAGTTGTACAAGATGGCATTCTGAGAGTGGGCGGCAGACTGAGCAGATCTAGCATGCAAGAGGAGATAAAACACCCTGCAATCTTGGCTAAGGATCAGCATATAGCCACTCTCATTCTCAGATCTGCTCACGAGGATCTTGGACATGGTGGCAGGAATCATGTCCTATCAAAGGTACGGCAGAAGTACTGGATACTAAGATCCCATGCTGCTGTCC
>CAKLIZ010002958.1:0-18827 GCA_922035795.1 Oreochromis mossambicus
TACAAGTTGAATAGTTGAATGTCTTGTCTTCGTTTTAAAGTTTGAATAGTGGCTCTATGTCAATGTATGTGGAAGTAGATACAGTTTGAATATGAGTAAGTTGAATTAGGATTTGAAGGGTCTCCCCATTGAAATACATGGGAAATTTTTGTTGAAAAAAGTTGAATAATTTTAAAAATATAAATGTTATAAATGAGAAAAATACAAGCAGTCATGTCCAAAAGAAGAGGAATCTAATGGTGTTTGAATGGTTTTTCTAAGTTGAGCGGTTTTGAAGGAATTAGATGCCAAAAAACGTACGGAATGTATAATAATAATAAAGATTACAACAACAATACTGTGAATGCTTTTACAAGCATTCACACTAATAAAGATTACAACAACTATACTGTGAATGCTTTTACAAGCATTCACACTAATAAAGATTACAACAACAATACTGTGAATGCTTTTACAAGCATTCACACTAATAAACCAATGATGTGGACCAATGATATGGAAACATGTTACTACAAAAGATCTTTATGTACTAAAATTTGACAAATTCAGAGAATAAAAAGGTAAATACATAAAATGTAAGATATTGAAGTAATATAACAATAAAAAAAACAAATAGAAAATTAACTGTGTCAAGCAGTAGTTGTGTGAATTGTAATTTCACTGTTTAAAAGCTTAGGTTTGTGTGTTCTTCTTGTATCAATAACTGTTGGCATCCTTCTATGTCTGTAAGCATCTGTGCAGAGGTAAAGAACACATTTAGGAATGTGTATTTACTTAAACATATTTATGTATATTTACATATAAATGTTTCACAGATGAGACTTGTGTGGCCAATGTGTGGGAATCCAAGAACCGTGGTGTGAACGGCACCCAGAGAGGACAGATTGTGTGGAGACTGGAGCCGGGACCCTATTTTATGGAGCGTGAGTGTCTTGTGTTCTTGTTAATTACAAATTATCCTTTATTTATGCGATGAATACTTCCCGTCAATGCTGTATAGCTTTGTTGAGTTTGTTGAAAAAAACCTAATGATATTATTGCTGTGGAGGCCAGGCTTCACTGGGTGTACATATTTGTCTTACCTTTGGCACACTGCCGCAGTCTGTGTGGGGCTTGAACAAGTGCATTAAAGTCTCAGTCTCCTTTTCTGAGTTGGAGATGCAAAGGACAGTCATATCAATGGATGATTCCACCTCAGATCTGATTTGCATGAAATGTTATGGTACAAAGTTTGAACATATATGGTGGTTACTGTGAAATTTTAGCTTCATGTATTAAATATGTTTCAAGATAGATAGATATTCATTCATTCATTCATCTTTCTTACCATCAAAATAAACGTGAATTAGTAATGTTGTCAAGGCTCGCAAGGCGAGCCGTGTGAAATTATTAAAGGACCCAAAATGCAAGCACTGCTTCAGATGAGAGTGAGCTTTATTGAAGTGAATGACAAACAACGAAAAAAGGGGCGAGAGTGCCGAGAACAGAACTGACAAACCTAAACTGGGAAAACTAACCTGAAACCAGAACAGAGATGCAGGGAGATAACGCAGGCCAGAGAACAAAACACCATATAACGCAGACGAACCAGCAACAGGCAGGAGAACACACAGGGCTTAAATACACACAGCAGTAATCAAGGGATGGGAGACAGGAGGGGAACACACCTGGGAGAAATCACAGCTGACAAGACACAGACGTAAGGCTGTGAACACTCACATGAGACAAGGACCTTCAGAATAAAACAGGAAACTAACAGACACAGAGGACCAGACAAGACACTGAACTTAACAGACAGACTCACGAGCAGACACAGTGACACCATGGACAGACAGAGGGAACATAGGCAGGCATAAAACAAAACTCTAACACATAGCAAACCTAAACAAAAGACATAACAGAATAAACAAGAACATAGAATAATATAAAGAAACACAAAACACCGAGTCATCAGACTCAGGACCATGACAAATGTGGGACAGATTTAACCCTTTCAAGGCAGGCGTTGCCGATTTGCAACAGTTAAAAACTAACAACCTGATTGCCCGACATACATATTTTATGAGTTTTTTTTTACTCAGAAGTACCACTGCAGGACTTGGTTGTGCATTAGCAACAAAAACTTAATTTGAGCCTGAGAGGGTTAAAGACCTGGTTTACTCCAGTCTCAAATGATCAAATTTCTATTTGTATTTTTTAAAAAATAATTTAATTTTAAAATTTTATTTTATTTTACAAAATTTAAACATATAGTATATAATTGCTGTTATTTTTTAGCTTCAAATACTTAGCTTTTAAATAGTTTTTAAAAAGTCATCAACCCACTTCCATGCCATTTTAAAATCTAGCATATTGAAATCTAGAGCCAGTGTCACAACACTAGTAAAACTACATACTTTTTAAAACCACAGTGTTAGATTAGAAGTGTGATATTCATCTACCCATGTTATATATATATAAGATACATTGCCCTTGGGGTCTTGCATATATTGGCAAAACCACATGGAAGTTGAAACAGAGAATAAGTGAACATAGAAGTGCGATTCACAGATTTGGTAAAGATTATCCAGTAGACGCCCACTTTACTGTTATGAAATTTCATGTAGCATCTTTACGATTTTGTGGCATTGAACATGTTCCAGTGCCTCCAAGTGGTGGAAGACATGACCCATTACTGCAGAGATGAGAGGCGTTCTGGATGTTATGTTGTAGTTTCATTAATAAATTCTTCAACCTGATCAACCAACCAATCAGCAAATTAAAGAGAAATAACAGTCCATCATTACTTTAGGAACTGAAGGACAGTCAGTCTGGAAAATTGCTAAAACTTTAAATGTGTCCCCAAGTGCAGTTGCAAAAACCATCAAGTGCTATGGCTCAAATGAGGACCGTCTCAGGAAAGGAAAACCAAGAGTCCCCTCTGCTGCTGAAGATATTTTCATCCAAGTCACCAGCCTTAGAAATTGCAAGTTAACAGTACCTCAGATTAGAGTCCATTTAAAGGCCACACAGAGTTCCAGTAGCAGATATACACAATTCAATTCAGTTCAATCCAATTTTATTTATACAGCTCCAAATCACAACAACAGTTGCCTCAAGGCACTTTATATTGGAAGGTAAACCCTAGAATAATTCAATTCCATATGTGTTCATTCATAGTTTTGATACCTTCAGTGAGAATCTACAATGTAAATAGTCATGAAAATAAAGAAAAAGACATTAAATGAGAAGGTGTTTGACTGGGAGTGTATATGGTGGATTAAATCCTAAAAGTATTTTCAGGAGGTCACGACAACATCTGTTCTCTTCTGGCATCTAAATAACAATTTCAGCCAGTGCTGTTAGGGATCTTGTCAGAATTGATGGCATTATAAGCACAGAAAAGTGTGGTCAGATTTTGATCTGCCATGCAAAACCATATGGATAGTTTATTTAATTGGAAACAGCTTAACATTTTGACATGACAATGTGAAACACTGGCCTTGCCCAAACACTGGCATCGCAGTATAAGTATACCTGGATAGAAAAACACATAGTGGAACACTATTACTCATGGATTGGCCTCCTCAGAACTTTACTGAAGCAGTATGGGATCATCTTGACAGAGAATGCAACAAAAAGCAGCCAACATTCAAAGAAGAGCATTGGAATGTCTTTCAACGAGCCTGGAGAGCTATTTGTGAAGACTGCTTAAAGAAATGACAAAAATGTTTGTCTGTGTTCAGCGTGCTCATACAAAATATTGACTTACATTGAAAATTGAAAAGACTGTGTTTTTTCCTTTACATACTGAATTTAATGTATTTTTGCATAAATCACTACATTTCCTATTTTTCTAGCAAAGTCATATAGAATTGTGAGGGATAACTCAAGACTTTTGCACAGTATGTAATATAATGTAGTAACAGATTTATGTCTCAATTTTATTTAAATAAGGTGTTCAATGATTTTGGAATCAATGCTTTCTGTTGCTGGCAGATATTTTACTAAGTTACATAACTCTTAAAAATGTTTTTTTTAATATATGGAATTATGATCATAAAGGTAGAGTGTTGTGTTTGCTCTCTTCACAGCCGAGACGAAGATCTGCTTTAAATATTATCATGGTATAAGTGGAGCATTAAGAGCAACAACACCTTGTATCACCGTCAAGAATCCTGCAGTACCAGTATGTATAGTTGTCTGTGTCCCACCTTCTTTTCTTCCAGTCATTGTTTTATACTCTGTCCAGGTGTGGGCCCAAGCAGCTGCAATTTGTTACAAATGTATATATTTTATATCTGACAATAAATAAAGGAGTTTAAATTAGCATCACAGTGAGGACAAGCCAAAACTTGACCAAAATACAGGCGTTTACTTGGCCGTCTAATATATCAGACATGAGAAAACCTTTCAAAATAAAAGGCAGCTCAGCTCTACAAACTCCTTAAAACTTAAACGCACACCTATATCACACTATGCCGATCTCTTCCATAAGAGGAAAGAAAAACACACCAGCTATATTAAAGGAAAACTGAATTGTTATTTTTTTTTATTATCAAGTTTGATTTTTCTATAACATGTAACAGATGTAAGTGATTATAATCACTTACATCTGTTACACTTACATCTGTTTAGGCATCTGTTAGGCAAGTGATTAAGCACAGAACTGGATTTCATAATTTGTCACATCCATGCTCTAAAATATACGGAAAGACTATAGAAATATAGCAATGTCCTTCTCGTACTACTGAAATGGTTTTATACTACATGCCTTTATCTCACATGCATTTCTTTGGCCAGTTAACCATCATGCACGTCACTGGACTGTGGGGGGATTAGAATAGAATTTCCTGTCTCATGTTGCATATGTGTATGCTTGCACAGAACAACACATATCCATAAATACCTTTTATACTCAAACTCTTACAAATAATATACATATTTACATATATACAGTACATACATAACACACATTCATATATTTACCTAGTAAGACATTTGTAATAGTAGATGGTTTTAATGGCAGTGCAATCTCTAGTAGTCTTTAGAGAATGATTCAACTTAGAAAAAATATGAATTATATTAGCAGAACTTCAAAAATTAATGATGCATGTTACCATGATGTGTTTTGGGAATCAGTTTCACCAGGTTATTTATTCATAGTTGAAGACCATCTAATTCAGCAGTATTAACTATTGAGGGAAGCAGATATTTTCCCTTAGTTATATGAGCTATGTTAGAAGATAATTCCACTGCTCACAACTCAATATGTAGCTTGTTTTTTGGTTTCCAATTCAGAGTGATGACCTTCTTCTTGGCAATAGTTAGGAATAATACTAGAAGTGAGATTATAGAATTGTGAAAATGAAGTTCAAAGGTGTGAAGGATTTGTTAATGTTAATAAATTTAAATTAGCTCAAGGTTATATAAATATAACCTTGAGCTCCTCAGCTTAAAACGTGATCAAAGATGTTTCTGTGTTGCTAGATTCATTTTTTTCCTCAGGAACTGGGAAGACTAGCCCGGGTACCAATCCTAAAGGATGATGCTACCACCCCCCATGCACTTTAGGGATTGTATTGGCCAGGCAATGAGCAATGCTCCAGACATGACCCTCAAAGACTTAAATCTTTGTTTCATCTGACTAGAGAATTTTGTTTTGTCATTATCTGATAGGTTGCCTGACAGGTGCCTTTTGGTAAACTCCAGGCAGGCTGTTCTTTATAATTTACTGAGGAGTGGCTTTTGTCAGGCCACTCTACCAGACAGGCATAATTGTTGGAGTGCTGCAGAAATGGTTGTCTCATTGGAAGGTTATCCTCAGAGCAACGCCGGAGCACTGTCAGAGTGCCAACTGTCAGGTTTTTCGTGTCATGGTCTGTGTGCGGCAGGCAGGAATGGAGGACCCAAATGCAGACTCCAGCATGCGAACTCAAACTCAAAAACCTCAGCTTTATTGCTGGCATGAGTCAATACAGAAAATAAACTGGGGAACGCTAGAAACTAAACTAGAAACACACAACACTGAACAGGGGAAAACACAGACAATAAATACAAGGGTTAAACAAGGGAACAAGAACCAGAAAGGAAACACAGCTGACCCTACTTAAACAGATGAGACCGGGGAGACGCAAAACAGAACCTGGCGCACACCGACGGAAGACTATCAAAGTAAAACAGGAAGTACGCAGAGACGCAGACTGACTAAGGGAACAGACAGATGCACATGAAAACAAGACTGACCTAACAGAGTAGGAATCACAAAGGCAAACCAAGACTAGAAATAGAGAATAAACTCAGGAGTAAAATCATACTGGGCAAAGAAATATAAAATACACAGAGAATCAAATAAATTAACAAGACTCAAAGAACCAAAAACACAAACACTGGGTCGACGACCCAGGTACCCTAACACGCAGCTTCCTGACTAAGGCACTTCTACCCTGATTGCTCACATTACACGAGGGACGAGCTCATTTACAGATGATAGAGGCCATGGTGCTCACTGAGACCTTCAATGCTATAGAAAAGTTTAATGTAGAGTCCAGACCTCCTGGGATCTAACAATGTCTTACGATAGAGCTTGTACAGTGTAAATTTGCAAACCCCACAGGGGTTTATCTGGGCCATACTGTAAAGGCAAAGCAGTATGTGCTCAGTGCGTGGAAATGTGCTAATGAGAATTTTTTAGTCACTAGTGATTAAAAAAGGACTCCAGGCATTTTTTTTAGCCTTTTTTGTTGCTTGTGCTTTGTGTTGTAGGACTTTCCTTTGTGATGTCTGACATTGCCTTTAACTTGACCTGCTGAACAGTTGACCAGTGTTCTACAATCTCGCAGTGGTCAGCACTGTTGCCTCACAGCCAGGGCCTTTCTCTGTGGAGTTTGGGGTTCTCCCTGTGTTTGTATGGGATCTCTCTGCGTACTCTGGCTTCCTCACACCGTCCAAAGACATGCAGTTAGTGGGGTTAAGTTAATTGGTAATTCTATAATGCCCATAGGTGTGAATCGGAGTATGAATGGTTGTCTGTCTCTATGTGTTAGTACACCCTGGACAGGTCCAGGGGTACCCCAACTCTTGCCCTAAGACAGCTAGGATAGGCTCCAGCCATGCCACGACTCAGAATTGGAGAAGTGGAAGAAATGGATGGATAAGCAAATCCAGGTTACACAAGGAACTGTTCAAGAGTCCAAGAGCTTACAAAATTATTTTTTCACTCTTACTGACTCATCCTGATAAAATAATGGTTAATAAATTCAACCATTAATACATGGAGCCTTGTGAAAAGAATAATATATTTTGGACAGTTTATGGCTTTGGTAAGCCATAAACTGAATTTAAACAGTGAGATTCAATGAGGGGTAATTGTAGTGAGGTAAATGGCACTAAGCTCTCTCATGAGAAGAGATGTGAGAAACAGTCTTAACTCCACCCCACTTAAGTCTTCCTGGTTAAACTTTTATCTGTTAGAGTCAGGGCTGAAAACATGTTCATTTTCTTTTGTTTTTCTTTTTTTTTGTTATCAGGTGAGGGGTGAAGGCCAAGTGGAGGAGCAGTCAGAGTATGAGCACTGTCGGAAACTTGTCAGCTTCACCCTGTCAGGTGAGATGAATGAGTCAGTGGAAATGTGCTGGAGAATGAATACAAAAATACTCATGAAGTATTCCAATTCAGACTTCCGAGCAGTGAACCTAAAGAAAGGGATGTTCTTCAACCCGGACCCCTACCTGAAAATGTCGATCCAGCCCGGGAAGAGGAGCGGCCTCCCTAAGTTTACCCACCATGGCCAGGAGAGACGCTCCTCCATCATATCCAACACTATCAACCCTGTGTGGCATGGGGAGGTTAGCATAACGTCACACTGACTCAATAAGATATAAACTCATACACCATTTAAAGGAGATGTTTAATGTATGGGTAAAGATAAATAGGAAAAGTTGAAGATGAAGAACACTGGTGTTGATGCCAAATCCATTATATTCTTATAGCAGGGCAACAATAATGGAGAGTGCAGTCTGTCGATCTCTGGAACCAGCACCTCAATACAGGAAGTCTGGGTTGGTTTTCTATTTAAATAGTTCACCCTCTGATCCTATGAGTATTACCCAGCAGGCACTACAGAGCTTGGATGGAGCCGATGGGTGAGGGCACTCTATCTGTCTGTGACATCCGGAAATCTACCCCACCTATTCTAATAATAAACTGGCAGCCCTAAGTAGTCTTGCATGCTCTGGCCATGCCAGTTCTTTTACTTCTAATAGAGTTATCATTAGCTCACTGTCACATGAACATCCATTTTCAGGTATTAGAACCATTTCACTACTTAAATTTCTTATTCATCGTACTAATTAGACTTTACTGTACTTTGATTATGTTTTTGATTAAGAATAAAGATGATTTGTTATTAGCAAAAGTACATATAGATAAACTGTTCTAACGCTTTGTATCACTGTAAACATAAAAGGCTGGATGTCTGTATATTTTTTATAGGTACAGACCCTACAGGGCATACAGAGAAAATGTATAAACTGAATCAATTTCAGTTTTGGTTTTCATTGCATATAATGTATTAATAACTAAATTCAATTATCTATATCTTTACCACACATTTGACTACATACAGGTACTGTAGGTGCAGTAAATGGTTAAATGCTACTCATTGCAATATACTGGGCATTCACTGATAAGATTGAACATACTCTATTAGGCTACGTTCACACTGCAGGCGAAAGCGCATCAAATCCTAAAGTACTGAATCCGATACATATCTGATGTTTTAGAAAGCGACTTCTGTTTGAACGGTCATGTCGCATTAAATCCGTCTTTTACGTCACTGACACAAGACAGACGCCAATTATCAGCGCCGGAGAAGCGCCCCAGAAGACATCGTAAATGCGTCCTGGCCATCCAGTGTAAATGTCAGTGAAACTGTTGGGAAGACAACGAAGAAACGTGAACATTTTATTTGTACTGTATAATCTGTAGATCCTGACAGAAATTTTCAACTATCCTTTGAAGCACTGCTCCTCTCTAAAACAGCAATAAGGATAATTATTAGGCCATATGTAAATAACAAAATAACTTTACAACTTAAAGCAAAATTGGGAAACGTAAAGTCAGAAACAAGTCTTTATATTAAGGGCCATCAGTCAAACAATACCGTTTGCTCTGGGTCTAAACAGAGCGCGTTGTGTGTGACGTCTTCTTTTGCGCATGCGGGCCGCTTTGAGAGTTCACACTAGAGCGCACATTTTATTTGTAGTTCGAACAAGCAGACAAAAAAATCGGATTTGATCAAAAAATTTGAATTGAGCATTAAGACCTGCAGTGTGAACGTAGCCTTAGAGGCTGGGATTAGGTAAAGATGGTCCTTGATGATGATCTATGTCCAGCTGAGGATGAATTTGTACACTCCTGTAGTTAAAATAAATGAACTTACATCAATAGTGTTGACTCTACTCTTTGCCTTGGCAGAGTAATAAAAGGAAAGATAGAAGAGACAACTATAGTTATGTGGCAACATATGGACTGATGTATTTACAATCAGCATTTTAATCATGAGCTTTAAGGCAGTAATAATAGCATTAGCCATGTTTAGCACATTACCTTCAACAGGGGGTCAGGCTGTCCACAGACACACACTCCAAGGTTCAGCTCTCCATCTCACTGCAAAATCCTTTCATATTCTTCATGTATATCTTTGTTGGGCAGAGTGTAAATACAGAGCCTGTATTTTTATATAAGCACACATATTTCTTAGCAGTGCAAAGCTATCTACACAGCTCTGTAGAAAGATCCAGGCAGCCAGTGTGTCTCTCTCTAACCAATCAGAGAACTTCTTACATCGGACAGTGTGGCTAACTTGCATTAGCAATTGGAGGCGTTGAGTGCTAGAGCAGCTGGCAACTGGCAGCTGGAAACCTGGCCCCCCTTTGGCCATTTATCAAGACTACATGAAGTATCCTCTGAAGGTCTATAGGAAGAAGTTTATATGTTTTGAAGTAAATATCTGTACTCCTTACATTTTCAAAACAGGCTTGTTACTTTCGGTTTAACACATCTGAGGGGAGTTATTATTTTATGTTCCTAATCATACATCCTAATGGTGTATCAATCACTAAGGGATGTCGCATAAAAAGAGATGAAAGAGACAGAACTGTATGCCAAAGTCAGGGGTTAACATGGGCCGGTGTTTTTCATTGGCACAACAAGGTAATGAGTGTTAATATCCATAAGTTGCAGTTGAGGTACTTCAGCATCTAGCTAGCACTACAAAAGAGGTGCAAGCATGACATGAGTTTTTTAAGTGGCAGGTAATTTCAAAAGCATCGTTTCTATCAGCTTAACAAAAATCAGCACACCACACGCAACCACATAAAACAATACTTGTGACCCTAAAAAAAACAACACAAAAATGGCAAATTTTAGAAGTGTTCTGGGGTCATCTATCTATCTATGGCATGGTTTGTTACTTAGCCATCAGTTAAATGATAACTCCTGGATTTCTGTTTTTAAGCCCCTTAAATCCTAAAACTCTGTGTAAATCCTTGTCCCAGGTTAATCCTTGCTTTGTCCTCTTCTTTTTTCCCTTCTCTGTTTTCATTTTAAAGCAGCTCTTTTACTTTGAGATTGTTCCATTTGAATCCACCATGTCAGCTATGTAATACTGTCATTCCAGTACATTCCAGTGTGGTACTGTGATAGAATGCCACCTGTGCAACATTTCAGTTGAGAAATTTACTTGCTACTAAATATTCTGCAGTCAACTGTTAGTAGAAATGATTTGGAATGAGAGCAACTGAGCCACGAAGTGGTAGGCCAGGTAAAGTCACAGGGCAGAGTCAATAATTAACTTTATGTAATGCAAGCACAACTGTATAAATATACTAAATTTTCCAGCATTTTGCCATTTACTCTTTCTTTAGAAATATACATTTGTGGCTTTGATAACTGATGTGCTGGAGATTGAGGTGAAGGACAAGTTTGCCAAGAGCCGGCCAATCATCAAGCGCTTCCTGGGCCAGCTGATCATCCCCATCCAGAGACTTCTGGAACGGCCAGCTGCTGAGTAAGTTGGCATGCAGAGCCAAACATGAGATAGGTTCAAACCAAAAACAGGTAAAGGACAAAACAACTGTGCAAGGAAAGTCAGTCGGACTCAGCGTCAGTGACAGTGTCACGTGGGTTGTATTTTTTTTTTACATTTCTTTAATAGAAGGATTGCTCTTTAAGACAGAAAGAGCAACCTTCTATGGAAGGTCTGACCTTCAGCAACCTATGTAGTTCAGTCAGTACCTATCCATAATTCCCAATCAGCTTGCTGGTCAGGCATTAATTTAAGTAAGCAATGGTGACATACAGTTTGTGCAGTGTTAACAAAAGTTGTCAGTCTCTAGGCAAGTCGCACAGAAATTACCAGTAAATTCACCATTGTGGAAAACTGCATATAAATCAGCAGAATGTAGTTGATACACATTTACCCATCCAGTCACTTGATTGTTGATTGAATTGAGATCAGTGTGCTGAGGAAAGAGAGTGCTTGTTTTCTGTACTGTATTGAAATGCTAGTAGGTGTTTGTCAGTACGGACAAAGCAATTGTTTATGTGTGTGCAGTGATCAGACAGTCAGCTACAGCCTGTGTCATCGTCTTCCTATGGACCATGTGAGCGGGCAGCTTATGTTCAGAGTGGACATCACTTCAGCTGGACAAGAAGGTGTGTATGTGTATCGTTTGTGGTCTAAATGGGTAATTCCTTATCTCAAAAGTTGGACCATGATGCCAGCCATTAGTTTTTGAAGTCACATTTGAAGAGCCTTAAGATGAACGTTTCTGCCTTTGCCATCTTGGTTGCAAAAAACAGATGTGACAAGAAAGGGTGGCTCTGTTTGTGAAAGTGCACAATTATTAGCTAATGACTTGTGATTGCCAAGTTGTAACCAATGAGCGTGCAGTGTCATAGGTAATCCTCCATTTTGAAACAAGATATGACTGAGCCTTAATTTCTTCTTCAATATGATTCCATATTCAGTATCATCTCCTGGATAAATATCTTATCTTCGTTTTTTGCTTTGAGGCAAAGCACACCTAGAGCATATCTCTTTTCCAAGGCTCCAAGTGTTCCATCGTATACAAACTTATCAAAAATAGCAGAATTGCTGTATTGTTGATGCCATCATTAGTGATGTGCGATACCACTGATTTCCTTTCCGATCCGATACCAAGTAAAATTCAGGGTGGTATCGACGATACTGATCCGATACCGATACTTTGTACAAAAACTTAATGTTTCATTGCATTTCATAATACAATATATAATTGTATTATGTAATTGTAATAATAATATAATAATATAGCTTCATAATGATTACAGGACATCAGACTACTTGTTCTTATTGCTTAATAATGCAGAATTATCATATAGAAATAAAAAACCTGAAGTTGTGCACTATTTGAGCATGTTGCCTGGCTGCAGCACTAAAGGACTCCGCGTGAGACGTCTGTCTCAGCCTAGCAGCGCCTGTCCGTCTCCTCTCCTCCTCTTCAGTTCGCCTTAACATAAGCTCATCATATTCTGTGATATGATTTACTCTGAGGTGTTTGACGAAGTTAGTAGTGTTGCCACAACACCTCACTGTCTTGCCACATGTATCGCAAACCGCGTCTTGGCTGTTTGTGGAGGTAAAATACGTCCACACATGACTCCATTTACGCTCAGCCATTGTTGTGAGTGCGCACGCCAGGAGCTGCGACACATTTATACAGCTGTATTTCGCATATGACTATGAAAGGCGTAAGAGGAAGTAGTTCCTTCCAAATTAGATGATCCGAATGATATAGTTTCTTTCCACTACGTTCCTTTTAATGGAAAAACTACAAATTTACCCAAGAGTACTAAAATATAGATTTTTTAATATGAGAATCGATTCTAGAACATAATTTACTGGTATCGGAAGAATCGACATTTCAGTATCGATCCGCACACCACTAACCATCATTGTTATAGGCAGCGCATTATGATAGTATTGTATGGTAAATTACTCTCATTCTCACTAAAAAGGTAAATACACACATAGCCCCCAAATTCCCAAAACAAATGATTTAATGAAATAAAATATGTTACTTGTACTTATTATTAGGCAGTGCAGCAATGTAGGGGCATTAGGGATATAGATGAAAATGTACAAATGAGTGAAGAAAGTGTGTTGCAAAGATGAAAGTATGGAAAGGAATAGTTTGAGAAACTCATGAATGAAGAAAATGAAAAAAAGGAGGACTGGGGGAAGAAAATTAATGATGATGTGCAGAGGATTAGTTAAGGAGAAAGTAAGGGCAGCTCACACAGCGACTCACAAATGGCATACCTAGGAAGGCATGAAGATGTCTAGGAGAAAGGACAGTGGACTTTCTGACCGGATTGCTTAACATAATCTTGGAGAGTGGGAGGTTTGGAAAAGAAGTGTACTTACATCTATACTGGTACTCTGTGTAGCAAGGTTGATGTACAAAAAACTGCCATTCAACTCGAAATATCTCAAAATTTTGAGTTTTAAGAACTCAAAATTTTAAGTTATTTTCAGCGGTGGAAGCAAGCTTTCAAAAAAGTTCAAAAAGTAGCTATACTGTGTTTGTGGACTAGAGAAATTATATGATAGACTTCCAAGAGAGGAGTTATGGTACTGTATAAGGAAATCGGTAATGACAGAAAACATGTATAAGGATGGTGAGATTATGGTGAGGTGTGCTGTAGAAGTGACTTATGGGTTTGAGGTAGGTGTGGGATTACATCATGAATTACCGTAAGGTCGCAAACACTGACCTTAACTGAGGCAAGTGAAGCCTGCAGATGTAGCGCTCTCCCTGGGCAGAGGGATGGCTTCGACAGTAGTGGCACAGAGGAACCTGTGGCTGACCCTCTCTGACGTCCCGTATAGGGACAGGGCTGTATATCTGGACGAACCAGTGTCTGCGGCTGGGTTATTCGGACATTCACTCGAAGCCATTCAGGCTGAACCGTTGCTATGGGTTATCGGTTGCAGTTCCGGGTCAAGCCACCTTCTTTCTGGAGAGTTGTAAACACTACTGTCGGCAACGAGGCAGCCATGATACTGAGGGAGGAAATGTTGGGGGTGTCCAAATTCATAGGCTGCATCCTCCTGAGGCCGCATTTGTAGGCTGATTACATCACAGCAACGCGACCACGATGCACCCTTGGGCATGGACGCGCTGGCACACCAATGGCCAGATGTGCTCCTGTATCCATTTCCCCCAGTGGAAATGATATGTCTAGTTCTAGAGAGAGTGTGTCGGCAGTCTCTCTTTCTGATTCTAGCGAGTCCTTGGCAGCTTCACAGGGACCTCCTCTCTCAGGCGGGAGGTGAAGTGGTTCATCCGCGCCCGGATCTGTGGCGCCTTCATGCTTACCTGCTGGTTAAACTTGATTGCTAAGGGTCTGCTACCTAGTGTGATAGCGATAATTCAGAGCACTAGGGCCTCATCCACCAGAGGCTTGTACGCTTACAAACGGCAAGCCTTCGAGCAATGGTGCCAGGACCGCCACACTCTCCCATTTCAGTGCTCTATTGTGGATGTTTTGACATTCCTGCAGGAGCTGCTGAATAATTGCCTTTCATTTTCGACAGTTAAGGTCTATCTAGCGGCTATATTTGCTTGTCATGTTGGCATTGATGGGGTGACACCAGGTGCACATCCCCTTGCCATATGTTTTCTGAAAGGGGTTCACTGGCTGAGACCTGTGCTTAGGTCCAGTGTCCCTGCTTGGGGCTTGTCTTTGGTGCTGGAGACCCTTTGTAGCCCCCTGTTTGAAACCATTAAGTCTGTGGATATGAACTTTCTCTCGTACGCTTTTGTGCGGTTTTATCGACTGGATGTTACAGCCCCTTCGGTGGCTCATACTGTCCTTTCTGCTTGGTCTACTGCACACTAAGGTGGTGGTGGTCCAATTCCAGTTCGGCTGCTGCCCTGCGGGGCGTGTATATATGTCCCATACTTATGTGTTGTACCGAGTGAATCGACTGAAAGGGAACAAACAGTTATATCTATAACTTCTGTTCCCTGAAGGAGGGGAACGAGGTACAACACAAGGTGGCCCCACTGAGCAGCTTGGTTCGGTGAAGAGCGGCTATCGAACTGAGGGATGACTGTGATGACAGCGGTTATATGTGCTGGCGGGGCTGTGCCCATGTCATCACACGTCATCTCCATTAAAGCCGTGAATAAAGGTTTCTTCAGCCAGGACACGCAAGGGTGTGATATCCCATACTTATGTGTTGTACCGAATGAATCGACTGAAAGGGAACAGAAGTTATAGATATAACTGTTCGTTTTATTGTCCTGTGTTTTACAGTCCACATGCAGCTGGAAAGTTGGCAGAGTGGAGTCCAGACTGACATGGTTAAAATAACCACTGATGGTGATCAATGCCTCTGTGTGTTTACACTACAGGCCATCAACAGTTGCATGTATGATGTTACACGCTGCTGCACCATTAGCTGATGGTGGTACAAAAAAAACAGTTAATATAGTGGAGGAGAATTCCTGTGGTAAATAATATGGGCGCAAACTGACAGCTAAAAGTTTAACGTCAGGCGAGGAGAGAAGTTCCTTCACAGTAACATGTCCTGGAATACACCACCTTTCATTAATAAACAATGCAATCCCTCCACCTTTCTTCTAACTGCTCAGCTTGGCCTCTCTGTTGGCCCGAGCAGTGAAAAATAATAAGCTGCCTCCCGATACTGCCTCTGATGTTTTATCAGCTCCATCTTATTAGTCACAGACCTCACATTCCCCATGATGACTGATGGAACAGGGGGTTTATATTCCCTTCTCCTTGTTTTAACTCTTGCTCTGGCCTGATGTCTCCTCTTGAGTTCCTGTGGAACTCTGGGCAGCAGCGGTGTTTTGCAAAATGTAAATAAAAAAGTACTGCGAGGGCCATAAAACATGCAAAAAAAATGACCAAGATCCACATGCCACATGCATGTGGAGGCATACTCTGGAGAGAAGAGGAATGAACGTCAGTGAAAACAAGATAAAATACATGTGTGTAAATAAGAAAGGCGTAATAGTGAGGGGCAGGGTGTGTTCAAGTACCTGTGGTCAACCTTCCAAAGCCACGGACAGAAAACAAGAGAGGTGAACAAGATAAGGGCAAGCAGAGTGGAGTGTATAGAGATAAGTGTCACTGTGTGATTTGTTATAATAGCAGCAAGAATGAAAGAGTAAGTTTAGAAGATTGTAGCGAAACCTGGTCTACATGGTGAGTGGTTTGGAGACAGTGACACTGACAAAAAGACACGAGGCCGAGCTGGAGGTGACAGAGTTGAAGATGCTAAGGTTTTCTTTGGGCGTGACCAGCACCCACAGAGACCACAGAGAAGATTCATGGATGTTGTGAAGGAGCACATGCAAAGAATTGGTGTGACAGAGGAGGATGCTAGAGATAGAGCGAGATGGAATAAGATGTTCCCCCGTGGCAACCCCTAACAGAAACAGCCGAAAGAAGACGAGGAAGTGGGAGGTGTTGTTTTTGTTCTGCTAACATGTCATGAAAGCACACATTATTAAATTAATGATTTTTGAAATTCTTTCTGTTTTATCTCTCAGTTGTCACATCCTCTGCTTCTCATCCATTCTCTTTTCTGCTCTAGAAGCTTCGCCAGACCCTACGGGAACGATCCTGGGTGGTGTAATGAATGGTGACCCTGGGAGTCCCTCTGACGACGAAGATCTCCATCAGCTGTCCTCGTCTTTAGGTGCTACATGTGGACCTTCTCGCATGGGTTCTGATGAGGGCTCCTTATATGTTAATGGTTCATTTTACTATGGCGATGACGGTGTGTGGCAGGAGCCTGGGCAAGTGGGAGAGGTGAATCTGCTTCCTGTGGCTCTTGGCAGCTTCACCCAAAGGCAGGTGTCACTTAATGACTACCTAGATTCCCTCGAAGGTCCCAGGAGCATTGGGGACCGACCTGCTGCAGGGCCATTACCAAAGCTCAGCTCCAGCTTTCCCACAGACACACGGCTCAGTGCCATGCTACACATTGACTCAGATGAGGACGAGGAAGGAGCTGGTCAGCACTGGGATCAATCGCTGGAAACAAAGACACAGCAGAAAACCAACTCAGCTACACCTGAGTCTTCACAGGGGAGCAGTGGTTCAAAAGGCGAGTCACATGGCTCATGTGAGGCAGGGCCTGGAGTTCAGGCCACAGGAGAGGCAGGTTCTTCTGCTGGTGCTCAGTCTGGAGCCAACACTGCAGGGCCTGAAGCTGGAGCAGGAGCACAAGAAGGTGCTGCTGCACTCCCAATACAGACACGACAATCAGCAGATAGAATAGAAGAAGCTGCCAGAGCAATGGCTACACAGTTTATTGGGGAAACTGCCACAGCTTCCAACTCATCTCAGGTATCAAGGGCTGAGGCAGCTGAAGTCAGATCTGGAGAATCTCCAGGGGAATGTCCAAGTCAGGAGCACAGCATCAGGATGGGGAAAAACCCAGAAGTACACTGCAATCCCTCACTTGGTCCTCTTTCACCCATTCAGGTGAGGGACTATGACTTTAGGAGCATCATCCCACTTTAATATTGGTTCTACATGTGGCAGATTACTTTTAAAAGCTGAATTGAAACTATAAATTATCAATAGTTTATTGCTGACAGTCACTGTCAATTTGACAAGAGCTTTGACAAAGCCTCACCTCTGCATGTTTCCTCTCTCATTTTTTTCAGGAAGTGAGAACAAAAAAAGCAGTTGTTCCAAAGGCAGATGAGGAACCGGGGGAGTCATTAAGCAGTGAGGCAAATGGGCCAGCACCACCTTCGCTATCCACCTGCACGGCTGAGCAAGGAAGAAACATGACATCTAAAGCTGGTAGGTTCTGTCACAATAAGTATCAAAATTTTGCTAAAGGCACTGAAAAAAATTTTCAAACTCGATTTCATTTTTTAATATATAAAGTATACAAAAATAAACAGAAAAAATACAGGAGTACCAAATACATTCAAAGGACTCCTTTTGTTTTTCACTCATAGTTTTACATCTTTGATTGTGCAAACCTCCAGTTGCAGGTTTTGTGTACTTTTTATACTCTCAGTTTAGTCTTTAAGTTTTATAGTTATAAGTGTTCCTTCGTATGTTATTTGCTGTTTTATTTTGATAGTCTTTTTTATGTGTTTAGTATTCAGTTTTACTTTCCTTAGCTTCGATTTCCCAGTTGCTTGCACCTGTATGTTCACTTTCCGCAAGTGTCTCCGTGTTTATTTGTACCCTCAGCTTTTGTCTGCTCGTCATCATGTCATGCAGTTTTCTGTTTGTACTGTTTTGGGTCCACATTGTTCACACGCTGTAAGAAGAATACAGGTCTTAACACTCTGGTGTAGTTTTATCCTCATGTGTAACAAACCTAATTCTTTAACAACATATTGAATATTTTTTCTGCTTCTGTAATGTAGCTATCTTGAGCAATAGATCTGTCCATACCAGAGGAGTTTAATTCATCCAGGCATTACATGTTTTTCAAAGTATATAGAGAGTAAGAAATACATTTTTTTAAAATAAAAACCTTGGGCATGTATATCTGGACTTTTCAGATTTTCAGCCTCATCTTTTAATGATTATAGTAATTATATTTTTTTACGTTAAATGTGAGTGGTTTCATGTGTAACAATGTGAAAGTTTAACCCTTGTATGGTGTTCGTATTTTTGTTACTCAGCCAGTGTTCATGGGTCTGGTGGACCCGCTAGAGTTTTGGCTTTCCAATTAACACTATCAAACAATTTTACAGGGAGTGCAGAATTATTAGGCAAGTTGTATTTTTGAG
>CAKLIZ010002959.1:0-12308 GCA_922035795.1 Oreochromis mossambicus
TTAACGTGATGGTGTTGTGTTTAGTATGTTGCTTTGTTTTTGTTTGGGTTTCTTTTTGCTTGTCTTCTCTTCTTTTTCTCTCAACAGGTGATCCAGGAGATTTTTTTTTTCTCTTTGTCTTTGTAAGTGCCCTTTCTCACTGTCCCTTTTCCCTTCTGTTTTTCTTCTCCTTCCTCTCTTTCTTTCTCCCTTTCCTATCCCCCAGTCATGTCTGTCCCATCTGTAACAACTGAAAATAAAATAAATAATAACAACAAAGTTTGATCAAATGGACCAATACGGCAATGCCATGATGATCCATTTGGCAAAATAAATCCATTTGGTATCCTTGTTGGTCTTCAGACAACAATTCTGACGGCTAAAGAACCAAATGGGACAGACAAAAAAAAAAAAAAAAAAAAAAAAATCCTCTGCTTCGACAACTATGCTCTTTCTGATGACTATGAAACACCATCTGTGAAAAAATTAGGGCAATTTCATCATCAGACCATTATCCTTACCCACTTCCTCCTGGGATTTGTAGTGCCCTTCACTGTCATTGTCTCCTGTTATGCTGTCATAATTCATCATCTCAGAGGTCTTGTTAGGCAATCAAGGCGCCCTTTTAAGATTATTCCTGCTATTATAATTAATGTTTTCTATGCTGGGTTCCCTTTCGCATAATGGTTCTAATTGAACTAGTGAAATTCACATCTGCTACTCACAATCAAACATTAGATTATGTGACAGCTATCGGGATGCCTCTGGCCACAAGTCTGGCCTTTCTCAATAGCTGACCCAAATACTCAATTTTGCTCCAAAAGGGCCTGATATCCACTTACGAGGACATTATACTGCTGCTGTTCTATCGCAATTTTAAATGAATATCCTCATATGTGGCTCTCATTTTTCTTAGAAACCAAAATCTGGTAATTCTTTGTTTTTACACTCATCAGGTCCCAATCAGCCCAAATATCAAAGAGAAATGACAATGCACGCTGTGGAAGAGTTCTTAGAAGGTTAAATCAGACTTGGTTCATCTTCCCTCTTGGTGCAGATATAAAAACACTAATCGCACTCAGGTGTGGACCAAAAAAACTAAGGGGGAGTTGGTCTCAGTGCAGTTCCAAGCAGTTTGTTTATGGTATGAATGTAATTTGACCTAAATTTCACCAAACCAACTACCAGGTGTAGATTAAGAGTTTGACTCTAACCATAGCCACGTATGCTTTTTATCCTGGGATAATAGACGATGTGCAAAAGTCTGAGGGCCAGGCAACAAGCCGTAAACAAGCCATGTTCTCCAATAGCCAGACCACAGCAGCTTCTTCCTGTATTTGGAGGCCCTAACAAAATGCAAAACTAGAGAACAAACAGCCAGAAATGATGAGGAGAGAAAATGCCAGTGGCCTCAACATGTAAAGCCATTCCTGTTTTAGGGTTTATCCCATCATTGCACATTACAGTCCACCTGCTGTTAATTTCAGAAATACCAAAGCAGCTGAAACTAATTAACCCCTTCTGCTACTTGAATGAGCAGAAATGACCAGATCAACAACCCAGAAGTTTAATTGACTTGATGCTTAATAAGTGTTCCTTTAACTTTTTTGAACAGTGGATATATGATAACTTAGATTTTATTATTTTTGATGTAGCAGTTACTTTGTGCAATTATTTTTTTTAGTTTTTAACTTCTCTTCTTTGTCTAAACAAACACATGAATAAGCTCTTTCTGTCAGTTTTATTCAGCCTCGGTGGCTTCAGTACATCATGATAATGACGGTTATGACTTTTCTTGCTAACCATGATTTATATTATGAGACCATTTGTGCACAAAACAAAGATTTTTTTTTTTTTGTAATGTACATTTATAAATAACAGTCTCACACTCCATGTGTATCAATTCATTCCATCTGTAAGACATCTAACATGGGTGATAATTTATCATTAATAAATCACCAAAAACAGGACACAAAAATTATTAATATAGTTTTTATCAGAGTATGGAAATGTTTATATACTAAATAATTCACAGATAAAAGACAGCAGTCCTGAAAACACAACAGCTGCAGACAACTGAGTTACAACTTCTAATAACTTTAATTGAACAAATCAGTCAGCGTGGTCCAGTTCTTGTCTAATGTGTCTACTACACAGGAAGTTGTTAAAACATCTGTCATTTGTAAAGCATAAATGTTTTTAGTAGACTTCATATTTATTGGAGTTTGACTAAGCTGGCCTGAGCCAAAGCTTTTATCTGTTTGGCCTGGCACCAGGCCTAAGTCATTTAGTATACATATGTATAAAAGGTCTGACTGCACAATAGATGTTGGCTAAAATAACAAAAACACAATATTATCTATTAGAAATTAAGTAGCTAACCAACATTAGGAAAGTGAAGTAGTTTCTTTCATATAAGTTTCATTTCCACCTGTCTCACTTTTCTTTATTAAACCCAAAGTTCACCTAACAGAGCCATCCTGCCTCTCTAGCACTCAGCGTCAGCTAGCAGCACTGGCACCTGGACACAGTGTGATTGATCCCTATGAATAACAGAGCCTAAACAAAGTTTTAGACGATTTGCCAGAAGCTTAGTAAACAGCTTATAGTCCACTGTCAATAAGGCTGCTTGCCTCCAGTTTTTAAGAGCCATTAGGTCTCCTTTCTTAGGTGGGAAGGTCAGAACAGCCCTCTTACAACTCAGTGGAAGTTCTCCAGTCCTAATACACTCAAATGTGACTTCTTTGCAGATCTTCTACAATAATGTCTCAAAAACTCTATCCCGGGAGCCTGCGCCATGGTCATCTGAGACAAAGCTTTTAGCAGTTCATCAGGAAGCACAGGTCCATCCAGGAAAGTCTTGTCAGAGTAAGAGATTTGAGGAATGTCTGACAGGAGAAAGTCACTGTCGCATTGTTCTGCTTTAAATAAATAATTCAAAGTAAAACTGAACCCCTTCCTCGCACAAATCCTTTACATCTGCAATTATTCTCCCACTGGCAAGATTTAGGCAGTGCATAGTTTTCTGTCTTTTCAAAGACAAAGAAAAAGGAGCTGGACGTATCTATTCCTTTGAACACATTGGTTCTAGCTCTGGTGCATGCCCCTTTTGCTTCTTCCAGCAGGTGAACTCCCAGACTGTTGTGGAGCGTCAACAACTTCTGCCTTTTGTCATTGCAAGAGCCCCAACCCCTTCCCCCATAATTTATACTTCCAAGCCACTAATACTTCTTTCTAAATCAGCTCATACCCTCTTCAGCTCTGCAGAGGACAGAGCCGAATATTACTGACAAAATAACCTATTCTGTACCTTCCCCACATCCCACCAAGCCCAGAAAGATACAAAGGCCTCCTTTTTCTGTTTCTGTACCTTTTAGCCCCCCCCCCCCCAAACACCAAAAGTTTATCTGAATCAACAAACTCTAACTTAGTACTAATCTGACTGAATAAGGCTGCTCTCACCACACCTATATTAGGAGCAAAACAGAGAAACATTTTCTTATTTTTCATATTTTCAGGAAATAATTTTGTCCTCACAGTTGGTCTCTAGCCCTGACACATCTAACTCTGACAGCTCCTCTTCCTCACCGCCTGTCATCCTCACCTCCACCCTTTTTTCCTACTCCCCTGTCTGATCCCTGCCCTCTTTCATTAACGATTACCTTTTTCCGTAAAGGACACTTAGAGGGCACCTGTTGCTCTACCAACTTTTCACTATGCCCTCCTGGCTGAGAAAATTCACGAGACTGCAACTGGGTTTTTTTTTAACCCTCTCAGCTCTCTTCCTAGAGTAAACCATTTCACCAGTACTACTCCTCTCTTGCCTTTTACGCCTCCTCCTCTCCACCTTTTTCCCTTCTTTCCCTCCTGTTGTCTCCACTCCCTCCTATCTGAGAATCCTCCTTAACTTCCTGTCCCTCCTCATTCCTCCTCTCAGCTTCTACAGCCTGAATTCCTTCATCACGTTCTTCCTCTCCCCTCTTAGAAAAACCATAGTGGGGGTTGTCTTAAAGGACAATTCAATCTATTATTGCCATCAATAAATTATTTTTGCTTAAATGCTTCCCAACTCATAAGCCTACACCTCCCATCATAATCCAAACATGAATGCACAAAACACTTACAGAGCGTTACAGTTACAGAGCGACTTGTTTGTCTGTTGACTGACTAAAAATATGATCATATTTATCATTTAGACTGCAGAAGACAAATTATATTACTTTACCTGTAACCAGCAGATGAGGCCTTGTTATACTTTGCTTTAAAAATATAAAGATATATAAGTCAGCATCGGCGATGACACTAAACCCTAACCATAACCTTTATGTTTTGGAGAAAATGTCATTTTTGATGCATGTTAGTAGGAATCGTTACATTCTCTGCTGACAACGCAACAATTGAGAAAAAGCAAAACTCCGCGTAGGGTTAGATTCCTCAACAATGATGGCTCAGAACTCACAGGCTTAAATGTAATGTTTAAAGTAACTGTGGTTGTGAAAGCCACTTCTGGTGAAGCAGAGTGTGTAGGATGAACGTCATCCTGTGAGATCATAGAGCATTTTTAGAAATGTTGCATTAAAAACAAAAGCAAACTGACATTATTACGGGAAATCCTTCTCCTTTGTCCAAATCTGGTTTTGATCTGTTTGCAAAGGTTTCTTTCAACAAACTTTAAAAAAAAAAAAAAATCAGTTTAGCTTCAATCTTCACGTTATGTTTCCACAAGAATCCAACCTTGATGCTGTTGATGTTTTAGTCACATGTTACTTTTTGAAAACACACAAGGTGTTTTTTCAAACTTGTTTCACTACAGCCGTCTTTCACAGCTAATAAATAGACTTCGTTTAGATTACAAAACAGGATGCTGACAGAAAACCCATACGGTAGCCACTCGAAAACACAGATGATCTCATTTTGGCTTCAGACTTCTTCTGAAAGCCAAATTCAGCAGGGTTTTTTTTCTCAGAATGGGTTGAACATACCTCCTTTATATTAATGTGTCAAAGTGTGATCAGTGACTCTTCTGGAGTGGATTCATCAACAACCAACAACAGAGCTTTACTAAAGGTAAATAATATTTATTATTTTGCTGCTGTAACGTTGTCAATAATAAACTCAACTAATTTGTTAAGGTTAAGTATATAAGCTAGACTGTTTTCTTTAAGAAAGAGCACCGCTTTTGTGAAGATGGAGAGTTTTAACATAATTCCAATGTAATTCTCATTAAAAAGAAAAATCAAACAAATTTAAATAGATTAAATACAAGAGAATGACTAAATTAACTACACTGATCAAAGCAAATGACCCACTAATTGTTACATTTAGCGACATGAGTGGTAGACTCAGTGGTCAGGTTGGTGAAATAAGCCTTCTTGTGTGTAACTGTGACTTTTAAGGACCAATGTATTGTAATAATGTAAAATTTGGTGAAATTACTATTTTTCATATAAAAACAGCTATTTACTGCATATGGAATTTAAAACCCTCTGAGTCAAAGAGTTTGAAGTTTTCACAAATGAAATATATGTGACCAGTAGCATTGAATTTATATGTAGATAAACCAACCTGCATGCAAATATAAATGAACACATACACACACCAACTTCTATAATATGGTCCAAACAGGGACATACTTCTATTGAGTGCCAGAGATTCTTCATTATCCTCTTTTTATTTTGGTTTCACTCTGTCAGACATAATGGATAGGCAACTTCACACCATTTGGTTTTTGACTTAGTGAAATCAAATTGCTCAGCTTCTTCTGAATCTGTCTGAAACCTCACCCAACAACACTGTTAAAATATGACGTATGTAACTGGCTACAAATGCCATATTTTACACATATTCACATTAAAGTACAGAGGGTGACACTAATTACTCTTTATTTAAAAAGTCACCCTGTGATTCTTAATTCTTTTAGCTAACTGAGTGCTGACTTCTCAGGGTTGTCAGTCAACACAAAGCAACAAAACTGACAAAGTTATAGATGCTGCTTCATGAGTGATACATCATGGCAGACAAAGAAATACAAAATGTCCATGACCTCATTTTCCTACACCTCTCACAGACTGATAACATCATTAGTCACTTTCAGTTATAGTTGTATTAAACTACTACTAAACTAAACTACCTCTTTATATGAATTATCAGTCTGCAAAACAACAGCTGTGCAGCAACAGGTGTTCATGCATAAGTAGTGTAACATATGATATAAATGTAGACCACAGTTAACTTGTGTATATAGGTCCAACACAACTTGAGCTTTTTGGTCAAATACTCAACTCAACATACTCAACATAGTGACACCATTAAATATGTTATATCAGTGTGTATACATGTCATAAACAAACAACACTACCTCCTTTAATGCCATGTAATCGTTTAAAAATCAGTCTTCCTTGATATAACATATAATCTGATTCATTATCTTCACTCTTTAATTCTTCCTTTTACTTATCTCATTACTACTGAAGTCTAGAACAAATTCATTTTCAAAATCTGTAAATGAATTTGTCACTGTTCATGGTCTTCTATCATGAAAAAATCTATACCACAAAAGCTAGCTACAAATTTTTTCTGTGCCGCTTTCATAGCCTTGATTACATCTGAGCTATCCCACATAGCAAAATAGGTATGGCCCACACAATGTGCTTACACATGGCACACATACTGCAAAGAATGATGGCTCTTTGGTGACCCAGATCTGGTTTGCCAGAGGTGGTCCATGCATGGACCAGCACAAGGCCAGTTGCAGACACACTGGCCGAGAACAGTTTCAGCTCTGGCCCCAGATGTCAGCCTAATGTGTACCTTGATCAAGCCATATAATAAAAACACAATAGTGCAAAAGTAACATGCCGAAACTCTGTTCACACAATGAATGGACTGATTCTTATATTGCGCTTTCTACTCTCCCGGATTACTCAAAGTGCTCTATTCACAGGGGTGCACATAAGTGGTCCGCAGGTGTGCATGCGCTGTCAAAATAAAAGACGCGCACCAGATAAGAAGTTGCAACGCGTGCTTGCATTGCAACATGGCATTTGGGTCTTCTAACTAAAATAGGAAAATAGGAACATAAATAGTGCCATTATTGCCAGACCTAACCAACATCTGGTTGACGTACACCCTGCCATGACACCAGTCGGTCAGAAGTGCCAGCTTGATGCCGGATCCAGGGAAGACCTGTTTTCTATGAACTTGGGCCACATAAACCAAACCACAATTGGGCCAGATGTGCCATGCCATCACATAAACAGTGCCATCTACCCCAGGCCTGGCCCATATATGGATGACATACCACTTATCATGCCAGAAGTCACCCAGCAGTGCCGGCTTGAGACCAGATCCGGGCCAGACCTGTCTGCTATGTGGGATCTGACTTACAAGTGACCCTTCACTGCTAAATGCAGTCAGTGTTTAATTGAAGCAGTTAGTGTTTAAGATTTATTTACAACTAACTAGACATTAAATACCAATTGAAAAAATGACTAAATATTCAATGCAATTAGTTGTAATAGAAACAAAAAAATGAAAGATGAATTTTACATAATGCATTTATCTTTTTTTTTTTTGTGATACCACTGCAGGTCCCAAGGCAGTGATGGAGATGACCACTAGATCTTTTCATCAATTCAACACAACCACTGCACCTGTTTACCAGTACGCTGAGTTGAGACATTCTCTCAACATTATGTCTGCCATTTTTCTCTCCCTGGTCTTTGTCCTCTTTTTTTTTTTTTTTTTAACCTGTCCCGTTTGGTTCTTTTGCCATCAGAATTATTGTCTAAAGGCGAAGAAAGATGCCCAACGGATTTACTTTACCAAATGGACCATCCCAGCCTTGCCGTAATGGTCCATTTGATTCAACTTTTTATTGTTTATTTTATTTTCACTTGCTGAATACGGGACAGACTTGACTGGAGGAGAGAACGTGGAGAAAGAAAGAGGGAAAGAAAAAAACCTGAGAAGAGGGACGGGGAAAAAGGGCAAAAAACAAAAACCAACAGAATAAGCAGACAAAAAATACATATCGATCACCTGGATCACCTGTTGAGAAAGAAAAAAGAAAGCAAGCAGAAGAAAACGAGAGTAATAAACAAGATCACAATGATATATGGGAATATGACAGTAAATACTAAATATTAAACATTATTGTGCAGCACGTGAGATCGACAGCGCACAGTGTGCTTTGAGGTAGGAGCCAAAAAGGGTGTAGTTTGTGTGTGTGATCACCCGTGTGTACACCTGTGAGCATGAACGCGCTTGTTTTTAAAAGGTTCCTTCATGTAACGATCTGCTAGAGGGTGTGGGGGGCCACTGCCCCGACCTCCAGGGCATGAAGCAGGTATGGAGGAGATCAAGACTCCAGACATCCAGAGGCCCCCAGAACACAAGAGACCAAGGAAGACCAACAGAGGGGCAGCCGCGCCACTAACCCAGAAAGAGCTGAGGAGAGTCCCAGATGAGGGGTCACTCTGGTCTTTGTCCTCGGTGTGCCCGGAAATGGAGTTGTTATCTGGGTGGCCGGGTTCAAGATGAAGAAAACTGTTAATGCAGTTTGGTTTCTCAACCTTGCTGTGGCCGACTTCTTCTTTTGTGCATTTCTTCCCATTGCCGTGCCATACCTGTTACAGTCTCATTGGCCTTTTGGCCAAGTCATGTGCAAGCTAACCACCGCTTTACGCTCTCTTAACGTATCTGTTAGTGTCGGGATTCTGGTGGTGATCAGTGTGGACAGGTGTGTTTCTGTGGTGTGGCCGGTCTGGGCTCACAACCACCGAAATGTACGCAAGGCATCCTATGTGAGTCTGTGTGTTTGGATGGTGAATCTGATATTCAGCATTGGATTTTTTTTCTTTATAGAAACAAAGGAAATGAATGACACTAAAGCCAAAACCATCTGCTTGCACAAGTTTGACCTTCATGATGACTTTAAACCATCATCTTTCATTCAGCTGGCATTAGTCTCCCGCTTTCTCCTGGGATTTGCAGTCCCCTTCTCTGTCATCGTCTCCTGTTATGCCGTCATAATCCATCGTCTGAGAAGAAGCAGCACTCTGGCAAGGAAATCAAGTCACACTTTTAAGATCATCACTGCCATAATCATTGCTTTCTTTCTGTGCTGGGCTCCCATTCGCATTATGGATCTAATTCTACTTGAGAAACACAGATCTGCTGCTACAAGTGGAACATTAGAGCATGTCCTGGTTATCGGGATCCCTCTCGCCCGCTGTTTGACTTATCTCAACAGCTGCCTGAATCCACTGCTGTATGTGTTCATGGGCCAGGATTTTAAGAATCAAGTCCACAAATCTATCCACAACATCTTGGAGACTGCCTTCCAGGAAGAAGTTCCTCCAAATGCAACCACTCAGAACAATAAGAAGTCAGGGTCTGACACACAGTTGTAATGTGATTAAAGAGATAAATACATTGTACTGTACATAGTGACTTTAACTGTGTCTAACAAATAAACTTTTCTTTAAATACATGGATCCTCTCAAATTATTGAGTTAATCTCTTATGATTTAACAACATGAATTTTAGGATTGTTGATCAAAAGCATTCTCTTTTTTAAGTATATTATATATTATTACTGTGATATTGTACAGCAAGTTAAAATTTTGGGGCATTTGAAACACTTTGGAATGCTACACTATTTTAGTGTAGCTTTTTAACATTTTCAATCAAAAAACAAAATAATACAATGCCTATTACGCACAGTATTCTACATATGTACCTAAAACAAGTGACAAACATTTGGCAGGAGCAACAAAATATATCCATCTATACTACCTGCGATTGTCTCGGTCCCTGTGTCTTTTGCCCAAGTTTTGATTTTCACAGTAATTTTTGTATTTGTGTTTATTTATTATGGGGTTTGTACTTTTATTTACAAATTGTGGAAATAGATTTTTTTTTTTCTGGTTGTCTCGGTTTTGTGTTTATGTTTTCTTAGTTTTACTTTTTTTAGAACCTAGTTTTCTCTGTGTCCAAAGTTTGTTCATTAATTTTAAGTTTATCCTGTCTGTCCTGTTTTCACCTTCCTAATTTCAGAAGTCTGCGTCGTCTCTGTGTTTCTTGTCTTGTGACTTCCTGTTTCATTTTGATAGTTTTTTGTGCCTTCTGGTATTCAGTTAAGCTCCCCCCCATTATCCCCTTATTGTTGGCATATAACTGCGTTTTCTTTCCAGTGGTCTTCCTTGTCCTCCCCTTACTTCTTTATTGGGAACTTGCAGATTACTTTGCTGTTTCACGGAATGGACTTTGTGACCCTGAACTCTTTTATTCAGTCTATGTCAGCCTGCCTTTGAGTCTATCTGCGTCCCACCTGCGAAACATGAGAGTGGTGCTTCATTAGTTCTGATGGTGCTTCATTAGTAGTATCGTTTGTCACACATTAATAAACTATTTTTGGCCATAGATGGATATAGATATATATGGTTACAGTGCTACAGCTCACATCTTAATCACTTCATGAGTCAACTAAACAAAATCCTTTTCCTAATATGAATTTTTCAAGAGGAATTTGTGTGCTAGTGTTACGGCCCTAGCAGTGCCTCCTCCTGAAGTTACCTGTGTGGGCATGTCCTACCATCTCTCCTGCCTTAGGTGCCACCTTTTTCTTTTGTACAGCTGACTCACATCAGCAATTAAAGGTATTTAAGGGCAGAAAAAGGTGAGTGAGCTCTGGTACCAGAGTGCCATGGGGTTTTACCTAGTGAGCTGTGTGAGTGTTTGGTGGTTGCAGCTAGTAAGCTGAAGCTTGTGATTGTTTGCTCCTGCTTGGCGGAGAGGAGTGTGTTTTGGTTACTAACCCTTTCTTTAAATGGTGATAGTGGCTTGTCCGTCTCTTTTAGTTGAGTTATTAATAGAAACTTTAATAAAACTCTTTAATTTAACCATTTCTCCTCTCGGTCTCCTTTTTCCGACCCGGACGCTTTTTGTTACTTTCCCTAATCGCCTGAACCCTTTTAGGGGAACGTAACAGCTAGTTCTACGACTCATTTGATGAGAAATCATTATTAAAATCACAGAAAACACATTACATATACCAGCAGAGGGAGCTGTTTTATATAAACGCTTCAGTGTTAAAGGGCAGCAGTCTAAAGAGGAAAACTGTAACAATCCTTCAGGTGGCTCTGTTTTATATTGTTACGAACTTGCACTTTCATGTGTTTATTCTGTGAAGGTAATGTATCTGTTTATGTTTATTCAGCTGTGCCAGGGCCCTGCTCCGATTGGTGCGTGGATACACCGCCCGTCGTGACTGGTTCCAGCTGGAGGACCCGCCCATTAAAAGGAGGCTGGAGTGCCACGGCAGGAGTGGTCTTCGCGTTTCTCCTGACGACCCAGCAGTGTACCTGTGGCAGCTGCTGGCTGCAGTGCTGTTTGAAAGTTGTGGAAGTGGAGTGGGTAGGGGTGAGCTGCCGTTTCTTTTGATCACCCATTTTCTCCTGTTTTGAATTAGTTAAGGAGGTCAGACTCTGTCTTTATTTTTGACTTTGTTTTGGTAAGGTCAGGGGTGCGGGATTTGTGTAGATTTTTTTTGTTTATTATTTTGGCCTTGGCTCACCTGGGGGCGAGTGCCTCACTCATGTTATTGACTGGCCCTAGACGGGTCGTAACAATATACAAATATGTGAGTTCTGCTTCCTTTATTTCATTTTGTTAAACAGATTTATCTATTTATCCTTTATGCTCATGTACACATTCTTTTACCTTTTTCTCCACAATTTTCTCGTAACAAAAACCACAACATCAAATCATACTGTTAACCCACGTGGTTACTTTGTTTTGTGTCTATAAATATACAAAATAACTGCATTATCTCACAGAGTCCTCAACAGTAGTAATATAGCTATAGCTTTTTTTTCCCCCCCCCCCCCCCCCCCCCCCCTACCCCCCACACCCCTACCCCCACACCCCCACCCTCATCCCCCTCCGCGTCCATGTGTGCGCGCGAACGGACTTTGCGCGCGAACGGACTTTGCGCGTGAACGGACTTGTGAGTTCAGAGGTCATATGTGTTTACATGTGTTTAATAGCGTTTTATTTAATGAAACCATTATGTGTTTTAATTAAACTCTTTTTTAAAGGATTGTATAGGTCTCAGAGTTCTGTTATTTAGACATAGATGATTTAACTAGTTTATGGTATTTTTCTTTAGTGCTCTGAAAACACACAGAGGTTAATAGTTTCAAACAGAAAGTTTTTTCCACCTTCTAAAAACACAGCATTTAATGTAACTGTTTTAGGGGCATTTTGCTTTTTTCTTTAGTGCTCTGAAACACACAGAGGTTAATAGTTTCAAACAGAAAGTTTTT
>CAKLIZ010002960.1:0-18826 GCA_922035795.1 Oreochromis mossambicus
TACAAGGTCTTAAATAATCAGGCCCCATCTTATCTTAATGACCTTGTGGTACCATATCACCCTATTAGAGCACTTCGCTCTCGCTCTGCAGGCCTACTTGTTGTTCCTAGAGTATTTAAAAGTAGAATGGGAGGGAGAGCCTTCAGTTTTCAGGCCCCTCTCCTGTGGAACCAGCTTCCAGTTTGGATTCGGGAGACAGACACTATCTCTACTTTCAAGATTAGGCTTAAAACTTTCCTTTTTGCTAAAGCATATAGTTAGGGCTGGACCAGGTGACCCTGAATCCTCCCTTAGTTATGCTGCAATAGACGTAGGCTGCCGGGGATTCCCATGATGCATTGAGTTTTTCCTTTCCAGTCACATTTCTCACTCACTATGTGTTAATAGACCTCTCTGCATCGAATCATATCTGTTATTAATCTCTGTCTCTCTTCCACAGCATGTCTTTCATCCTGTTTTCCTTCTTCACCCCAACCGGTCGCAGCAGATGGCCGCCCCTCCCTGAGCCTGGTTCTGCCAGAGGTTTCTTCCTGTTAAAAGGGAGTTTTTCCTTCCCACTGTCGCCAAAGTGCTTGCTCATAGGGGGTCATATGATATGATTGTTGGGGTTTTCTCTGTATTTATTATTGTGCGATCTATTGTACAATATAAAGCGCCTTGAGGCGACTTTTGTTGTGATTTGGCGCTATATAAATAAAATTGAATTGAATTGAATTGAATCATCTAAATTTGAACAACAAAAACGTATACAATGCCTTCAACTTATAAAATAACATCACAAAAAAAAAAGAAAGAAAATATTTTCTCATGTTCAACTAAAACTATATTTAGATTTTCTAATTTGTAGAAGAAAATAAATATCAGTTTGACTGCTGTCTTGGGTTAATTGCATTTTCTTCATTCTTATACTTATTTAAAATTTCTTTTTTGAGTTTTATTTTAAACTGGTTTATATCACTACTGACCTTTATTTCTTCTTTTAACTCATTCCAGGATTTAACTCCCGCTATTGAAATAGACATCCTTTTCAATTTTGTTCTTACTCTTTGTAATTTTAAATTCCACTTCCCTCTAAAATTATACCTCCCTTCTCTTTCTAAGAACCATTTACTTATTGCGACTGGGAGCATCCCTTTCCTTGCCTTATATATTATTTGCACTGTTTTAAACTTCACCAGATCCTGGAATTTTATAGCTTGCGTCTTAATAAAGAGTGTGTGTGTGAGCCCTATACCCCTCCTGATTTATTAGTCTAATAGCCCTTTTCTGCATTATGATTATAGTCTGAATATTACTTTTACATGTATTTCCCCAAACCTCTACACAATAACTCATGTATGGTAATAGTAAAGCACAATATAACATATACAATGTTTTCCTATCCAGAAATTGTTTTACTTTCCCCAAGACAGCAATCCCCCGTGCTAACTTTCCCCTCACATAAGTGATGTGTGATTTCCAACAGGCCTTATGATCAATGATCACACCAAGAAATTTTATGGTATTTACCCTTTCTAGATATACATTATCAACACAAATTTCAATGTTAATGTTTTTCTTATAGTTTCCGAATAACATAAATTTTGTTTTATTTAAATTTAAGGACAATTTGTTTCTATCAAACCACTTCTTTAATATCTTTAACTCCTGTGTGATCACCTCCAAAACCTGTTGAAATTCCACACCTGAACAAAGTATATTGGTATCATCTGCAAAAATTACAAACTTTAGTATCTTCGATACTTTACAAATATCATTTATATACATAATAAACATTTTTGGTCCCAATACTGATCCTTGACGTACTCCACATTCAATATCCATCAATAATACTGCATTTTAGCACAACTACTGAGATTTTTGATTGAAATACTATGATTTAGAAGAAATATTATGACTTTGTACAAATACAATGTTTTGGCACAAATACTATGATTTGGTTCGAATGCTGTGATTTGAAACAAATACTATGATTTGGCAGAAATACTATTATTTAGTAGAAATACTATGATTTACCAGAAGTACTATGTTTCTGCAAAAATACTATGATTTTGCAGAAATACTATGCCTTAGTGGTAATATAATAGATAAACTATGATTTTGCAGACAGTCTATGTTTTTGCACAACTAGGACAATATGGCGGAAATACTATGATTTGGCACAAGTACCATGTTTCAGTACAAATATTACGATTTGGAAATAATACTGGGTTTTTGCACAACTACTGAGATTTGGGTGAAATACTATGATTTTGAAGAAATACTATGACTTCGTACAAATACAATGTTTTGGTTCGAATAATATGATTTGCGAAAAATACTATGATTTGGCACAAGTACCAGGATTTAGTACAAATACAACGATTTCGCTCAAATACTGTGAAATTGCAGTAATACTATGATTTTGAAGGAATACTGTGATTTGGTAGAAATACTATGCCTTAGTAGTAATACTATAACATAATAGATATACTATGATTTTGCAGACAGTCTATGTTTTTGCACAACTAGCACAATGTGGCAGAAATACTATGATTTGGCACAAGTACTATGACTCAGTACAAATACTATGATTTGGCACAAGTACCATGTTTCAGTACAAATACTATGATTTGGCAATAATACTGTGTTTCAGCACAACTACTGAGATTTGATTGAAATACTATGATTTAGAAGAAATACTATGACTTCGTAAAAATACTATGTTTTGGTTCGAATACTATGATTTGCAAAAAATACTATGATTTGGCACAAGTACCATGATTTAGTACAAATACTACGAATTGGCAGAAATACTGTGATTTAGTACTAATACTTTAACATAACAGATATACTGTGATTTAGCAGACATAGTATGTTTTGGCACAAATACTACGATGTCGCTCAAATACTATGAAATTGCAGTAATACTATGATTTTGAAGGAATGCTATGATTGGGTAGAAATACTATGCCTTAGTAGTAATACTATAACACAACAGATATACTGTGATTTTGCAGACATAGTATGTTTTTGCACAAATACTACAATTTTGCTCAAATACTATGAAATTGCAGTAATACTATGATTTTGAAGGAATACTATGATTTGGTAGAAATACTATGCCTCAGTAGTAATACTATAACATAACAGATATACTGTGATTTTGCAGACATAGTATGTTTTTGCACAAATATTACAATTTGGCAAGAAATACTATGTTTGGTCACAAATACTACGATTTGCTATAAATACTATGATTTGGCACATATACTATAATCAGCAGATATACTATAACATAACAGAAATTCTACGACTTAGTAGTAATACTATAACATAACAGAAATTTTAATTGGGCACAAATAACATGATTTGGCACAAATACCATGATTTGTCAAAAAAAATACCATGATTTGGCACAAATATGATGACATGGCAGAAATACTATGATTGGGTACAAATACTATGATTTGGCACAAATACTATAATTTAGCAGAAATACTATGTTTTAACATAAATAATATCTTTTGACAGAAATTTCTGCTAAAAGGTACTATTTCTGCTTTTTAGCAGAAATACTGTAATTTTGCATAAATACTATGATTTGGGATAAATACTATGATTTGGCAGATATACTGTATTCAGCACATATACTATAATATAACAGAAATACTTCCACCTACTAGTAATACGATAACATATTAGAAATGTCATGATTTGACACAAAAACCATGATTTGGCACAAATACCATGATTTGGCAAAAATACTATGATTTAGCAGAATTACTATGATTGAGCAGAAGTACTAAGATGTAGTAGAAGTACTTTGATTTAGCAGAAATACTATTATGGAGGAGTAATACTTTAACATGGGAGAAATATTGATACAGACACACAAACATACACATACACAGAGCCTAAAGGGAACAGTGGCTGTTAAGAGTCTGGGCTTGGTATATCTAGGTCAGTTAAATTAGCTGCACCTGCTGTAATCAGCCCTTACACACACAGACACAGAGAGAGCTATAAGTTTTCTGCAGTGTATTTCTCACATTCAGGATTCCCCTCGAACAAATGACCATAATTTCTTAACCGTAGGGGCTAGAACGCTCATTCTGACACCGTGTTGTTCAGAAGAGATGGGGGAATCTGCAGGTCTTCATAATTCAGAGATAAAATATAAATTATTGAAGATATATGACTTGTAATACACTGTAACTGAGTAGAGGCAAAGCAAAACTGCCTTGACTTGCCCTCAAACAACGTTTTGTAACTCTAAATCTATATGGAGCATCAAAATCATTCTTTCACCGTAAGAAACAGCAGGCTTTGGTGAACAGTCATGGAAATTTTCAGGTCTCTGTGGAAATCCATCAAAAAGATATGACGAGAGAAAAAAGTGCCTCATTTCCAGAGTTTGAAATCTGAACAGATCTGAGCGAATGACGAATTTCCTACCCTCAAACAAGTGTAACTCATCTCAGAACGGTAATAGGTGAGAAAAAACTTCTTGAATTGTGAGCATCAGGAGTGTCTGAAAATATATTTGCACAAGCCTCATGTCTCAACTTTGTTTCGTTAAGGAGATATGATGATTTGAAAATGCCTCTCATTAGAGAATTCCAGCGCTGATTTTGAAGAAACTCTCCATTGAGGTTCTATGGAGAGTTTTGAGACTTTGTGTTGTTCTGAGGAGATTTGCAAAAAATCTGTAACTCCCACAACAATGATAGTGACATTTACTGAAAGCCAGCAAAAATACCTACGTTTTGATGTATAATTTGTGGGGGTTGAGTGGAAATTGAGCGAGTAGCAAGAAGTTGTTTAGACAAGTGGTGAAAATTCAGAAAGTTACACTGTCCACTCTGAGTTAATTGCATAGCAACCATAACAACGCATGTATTTTCTGAAAAATCACAATTTTGCAACTCAAAACTTAAAGAGTGATAAGATTAAAACGGTAGAAGATATGAAAAAGCTGAATCATACATGAATAGCCCAATAATTTGAGAACATTTTAAAGTTTGAATGGAGTTTCTACGTGAAAGTATGAGGAAGTAGTTAAGTTTCAAAAACAAGCAAGTTTTAGCAGAATTGTGGAAGTTTTCCATTCATTTCAATGGGACAAATTAAAGGAAAGAAGTGTAATATTTTAAAAAGTATAATAGTAATAAACACCAAAAGTCATAGCAGGAAAGAGCAGAAAGAGTAGAACAGTTTAGACTTCGAACTGAGAAAATCGGCTGAAAACAGAGGAAGTAGTTAAGCGCCAAAAAACGTACGGAAGCAACAAGAGTAATAAAGTATAAGAAAGATGCCTTTGAGGGCATCCACACAATAAAGATAAAGAATAAAGAGAAACAGGAATTCAATAGTGTGTGGATGCCTGAGGCATCCACACACTATATATATATATTCCAGAAGGAATATATTTAGCCAAACATTCTTAAACATTACAGAAATACTATGATTTAGAAAAACAGTACAACATAGCAGAAATGCTGTGATTTAACAGAGACACTGTAATATACTCCAGTTTAGCACAAATATTTTAACATAGCAGAAATACTACTCTATAGCGGAAATGCTATATTTAGAAAGAAAAATATAATATAGTAGAAATACTATGATTTAGCAGAAATCCTACAATATAGCTTAATAACAATGATTTAGAACAGATACTATGATTGAGCAGAATAGTAATAACTTAAGTGAAAATATTGGAAAGGTAAAATGACAAGCTGAATAAAAAGGAACATGGTTAAGTTTGCTCAAAACTAATTTTTGTTCACCTGTGAAAAAATAAAATAAAAATACATTTAGAAAAACACAAATAAGTTCATCCGACAGATACACACAAAATAAAATATGGATTCACAAAGCAACAAATACACACAAAATCAAATATGGATACACAAATGTACAGAGAGAGACACACAGACAGGGTCTATGCCAGTCAACCAGTCTGAATATATTATATTTTTATCCAACAATGAGATGCTTCCCTAAAACGGGTCTTTGTGTGTGTCTCTCTCTTTTTCTCTCTCTCTCTCTCTCTCACACACACACACACACACACACACACACACACACACACACACACACACACACTCACACACAGCAGCAGCAGCAGCAAGTGAACAGGGGCTGTTAACAGCATGTTTCTAGGTCAGTCAAACAGCTGTGACCTTCTCAATTTGAATCCACCAATCAGAGAGGCTGTGTGCTTTTTCCCGCCAAAACTGGTGCACCAAGTGCAGGCTTTTACACACGCAGCACAGAGAGAGACAGGATTTTTGCAGTCTATTTCTCATAGTCAGGATTCCCCTCAAACAAACAGCCATAAATTCCTAACTGTAGGGGCTAAAACGGTCATTCTTAGACCGTTTTGTTCAGAAGACATGGGGGAATCTTGAAATTTTGACCATTTAAAATAAAAATATGAAATATTATAGATATATGACATAGATGATTGGTTGGCTTAGAAGCCATGAAGGCTCCAATATGCAAATTTGAATGTGTCAGCCCTCAGATATAATTGGCTGGCTGGGAAGCCATGAAGGCAACAATATGCAAATTTGAATGTGTCCGCCCTCAGATATGATTGGCTGGCTGGGAAGCCATGAATGCCCCAAAGGACTTTCGCGTGAGCTCATTGTGAAACCAATGAGCTCACCCAAAACCCTGGCTGATTAGGTCCCACACCCGCTTTCACACCTTGGCTCATGTGATTAGAGGATCACCAGGGGGTCCTTTGTCCCTCTTTGGGGGGATACTCCCACTGGGTTTAAATCTGGGACTCTCGGCCATTTGACCTTAGAACTGAAGAAGCTTCTCGGATGAGAGGTGAAACGTCTTCAAGCAACTTAAAGAAGTCCAGACGCTTTTCTTTGCAAACTCCTTTGACTACGATGACCTGGATGACTGAGAACCTTCACAGACATGAATGCCCCAATATGCAAATTTGAATGTGCCAGCCCTCAGATATGATTGGCTGGCTGGGAAGCCGTCCAGGTCCTGATATGTAAATTTGAATATTACAGTCCTTACTGACTCCCTGGGGACCTGGCAGAAATATATAGAAATACAATGATTACCCAGAAATACTGCATTTAGTAGAAATACTGTGTTTTAGCACAAATACTATAAAATGGCAGAAATACTATAATTAAGCAGAAATACTATATTAAGTACAAATCCTATAAAATAGCAGAAATAGTATGATTTAGCACAAATGCTGTATTTAGCACAAATACTGAAAAGCAGCAGAAATGCTATGACTTAGCACAATAGTAATAACTTAAATACAAAAATTGGAAAAGCAAAATGAACAGCTGAAAAAATGCTGAACATGCTAAGGGTCCCTCAAATGTAATTGTTAAATGAAAAATAAAAATCATCAAAAAAAAGTATAACAGTCACACAATCACAAATATGGACACATATGGAAACACACAAGCACAGAGAGACAGACACAGGATCAAATTCAGTCAACCAGTCTAAATATATTGAATATAAATATACAATAAGATGCTCCCATAAAAACTCTCTGTCGCCCTCTCTTTCTCTCTCTCTCTGTCTCTCACACACACACACACACACACACACACACAAACTCACACACACACACACACACACACAGGGAGAGAAAAGCAAGTTTCTAGGTCAGTCAAGCAGCCTGGGAGCTGCCCAATTTGAATCCACCAATCAGAGAGGCTGTGTACTTTTTCCCGCCAAAACAGGTGCACCTGTTTTTACACACACGCACACTGAGACAGGATTTCTGCAGTGTATTTCTCATAGTGAGGATTCCTCTCAAACAAACGGCCATAATTTCCTAACCGTAGGGGCTAGAATGGTCATTCTTACACCGTTTTGTTCAGAAGAGATGGGGGAATCTTCAAGTGTTAACAATTTATCATTAAAAAATTAATTATTAAAGATATTTGACTTCTAATGCACCATAACTGAGTAGAGGCGAAGCAAGAACTGCTGTGACTTGCGCTCAAACAACGCTTTCTAACTCTAAATCTATTTGGAGTATCAATATCATTCTTTCACCATAAGACACAGCAGGCTTTGGTGAACAGTCATGGAAATTTTCAGGTCTCAGGTCTAACATTCTTTTGTTCAGAAGAGATGGGGGAATCGTCAAGTGTTGTCTTTTAAAAAACAATATGAAAAATTATAGATATATGACATAGATGATTGGTTGGGTTAGAAGCCATGCAGGCCCCAATATGCAAATTTGAATGTGCCAGCCCTCAGATATGATTGGCTGGCTGGGAAGCCATGAAGGCAACAATATGCAAATTTGAATGTGCCAGCCCTCAGATATGATTGGTTGTCTTAGAAGCCATGAATGCCCCAATATGCAAATTTGAATGTGCCAGCCCTCAGATATGATTGGCTGGCTGGAAAGCCATGAAGACAACAATATGCAAATTTGAATGTGCCAGCCCTCAGATATGATTGGCTGGTTGTGAAGTCGTGCAGGTCCTGATATGTAAATTTGAATATTACAGTCCTTACAGAGGATTGACTCCCTGGGGACTGAAGCGAGATCAATCAACTGTAGACCAGACAACAAACGACGGAGGCCCAGAAAAGTGCAATCAAACGATGAGTTTATTGACAACGGAGAACAACCATCAGCATATGGCTTATTTGCTCTGACAAAAATACACTGAGTTCTGGTTTTATAGCATAGAGGATCACACCCCCACATACACGTCAATACAGGTCAAAAATACATTATGTCCAGTCATTGTTTACAAACAAGGGTACATCTTGTACATCTCTAATAACTATAAACAGACATATAACTTCTCTTTTTGATAACACCTTCCTTTTAAGGTAATAACTTCAAGCTTCAGGGCCTCTAAGGGCTAATATTGGACCCTCGTCCTCAATCACTAAGTAGACTAAATTGGCGCAGGTCTCAAATAAGAAGCAGAAGACACTTGGGCCTTCGCTCAGGCCTGCTACTAGATTTATGTGTATTGTAAGCATGCATGCAATTAACCTGCTATGTTCTCATCTTCCCTCAACATGTATCACCTGGACACTCTCACCAGTGAAGCTTAAAACCCTCTTGGATAGAACATCAACTCTAAACAAGCACAGATATGCAATGTGTATAAAATGAACTAAACCTGTGAATAGAATGAATGTGATGACAAACATTTTCAATGCAATATGAACCCTGTAAACAATATTACTGTTAAAATAATACTCTAAAACATGTTATTAATACATTTATCATAAGGCAGATTATATGGCAGCAATAAAAGAATCTCTAAATCCCAACATTCCCTCTTTTGACATTCCAACAAGGAATGTCACCACACTTTATGTTGTATCACTCCCTGCCCCACTCTATGGATTCTAAGTTCATCTGGTAGATGCCCTCAACCCAGCCAGGGTTAGGAACCCTCGCCATTACTTTTACCAACAATCCTCTGACACAAGGAATGATACAACAACTAGCGATGACCAGTATTCCCAAAAATACAGTCAAAGAAAACATCACTGACATAGCCACACCTTTCCATTGTCCAAACACAGATGTCATCCAGGATGCCAGCAGATTTTCGATACCTGAGTGTTCATGCATAGTTTTAGACAAAGTTTTCAAGCCCTCCAGAGCTCGGGTTACTGAGCCATCCGGGGCAGTATTACTAGGGATAAAAATGCAGCACATGTCTCCGAATATGGCGCACACGCCTCCCTTCTCATGTTAAGGGCCATTCGATTTCCCATCAGCAAACTTGGACCCAATTGTTCTGCGAACCCCATCATGGCATCCCTGGTTTGGTTAGAGAGTCTCAGCAGATTGCAATGAACATAGTTAATGCGATCAACATTCTTATTAGGTGTCACCCAAAGAAATATACTTTCAAATCCTACCACTATCGGATTTACCAGCTTGTACTCATCTGGAACTCTCCTGGGCACTCCAATAGAGTCTATCCAGGTCGGAGAGTTTAACCTAGGGTCATATGCATGTGTACCCTGGGTCCCTCTTTTGACCAAAATATGTCTCTTACCTCTGGCGGCTAAGGTACGTGTGTTGTGTTGTGGAATAGCCTTTAACGTCACCCAAATCAAATGTGAATGAGCTGGTAGACCCTTTAACATAATTCAACTCTATGCCATTATTCATGCTGAGACACTCATCACCTTTACCTGACACCTCGCGCTTTTGTCTTTTTTACCGATCCCGTTTTAGCAACTACAGTCTCAGGAAGTGCTGGGCTGGACTGGCCTCCGTGTTCAGACAAGTGGTCCGGAGTGCCCTGCAAAATATAGACAATAAACAACACAGCCATAGTTAATATCATTGCATACAATAAACATGTAGTTGTAAGGAACATTCTAATCAGTTTTCTCATTACGTGTCTCTGATTTGTGTGTTTGCATCATGTTATATAAACTTTGTATCCTGGAATAAAACTCCCCTGCTTTTGTGGAGTCCTCAACTTGTCACCGCTCCTTTCTGCTGGCGTGGCGACCTTCTAAGCTGCTGCTCTTCTTCCTTCGGCCTTCCAGGTAGACTACTGGTTGGCCCGTTGCACAGGTGAGAGGATTTATTTAGCCTCTGCTCGTTACCACCTGTGTTGGGTGTAGAGGAGTTTTCCTCTACCAAACTCTCATGTGCTGGCGCACACTGCGACCAATGATACCAGGTATCGCCTTTCCCTTTAAGTTGACCTGCTGTAGTTGTTCTGGCAACGACCTCATAAGGACCAGTCCAGCATGGCTCCTTCCACTGCTGGAGTTCCTCGTGGGCTCAAATTCAGTTCCTTGTTTGCAGACTATAGCATAGCCTGCTTTCGATCCTTCTTCATCACGATGACAGCAGCCATCTATGAACCAATCCTCAGCTCCAGGGATAGGTTCTGCTTTTAAATCTTCCCTGACTTTCCCTTCAACTTCTGCTTTCTTAGTACAATCATGAGGTTCTCCTGATCCCATTAAATCTGCCATATTGATTCCTTCATGTGTAAATGTCAGTTTTGGAGCATCTAAAACTTTACTCAGTCTCTGTTGTGCTAATGATGTCATAGTGAACGCCTGCGAGTTCACATATGCCACCACACTATGTGTAATCAGAACTTTTAGTGGGTGTTCTCTCACTACATGTGCTGTTTTCTATATTATTTTGGCAACCCCTGCTGCATGCTGTGCGCATGTAGGGTGCCTTGCTTCTGTTGGACTCCACCTTATGCTGACATACATAAGTACCTGTCTTTCTTTATTCAATCATCTTCCGGGGGTGAGAGACCTAATATTTAATAATCCACATTTCACTGTTTTATTCTTCGGTTCAGATGTGGATACTGTATTGTTCTTGCTTTGTTACTATTGATGTTTAAGTTGTTTATTGCTAGATTTGGTTTGTTGTTGTCTGTTTGGGAGCTGACATAGTCTCTATGGATAAGGGTCTTTGGCAGGGTAGCATCAGGAGAGAAGCTCCAGAGAGGCATGTTCCCTGTTAAAGCTAAAATATAACAAAAGAGATTATGCTAAACAAACAAAACCCTTCAATTCCCCAACCCTATCTGTCTCCTCAACGGGTTGTATGTTTTCAATGTTTCCTTATTATTTTGTCATAAAAATAAATCAAACAAATAACTTAAGCTGTGTGACAGCACCTTGCGTTTACGCCAGGCTGTGAGCTGCCCTAAATCTACTTGCTACACCCCTTTTTCACCTAGTTTAATTTTTTCAATCCTAATTTAAACTATTCCTGACTTCCCTCAGTGCACACTATAAAGTGTAAAAGATACAATTAGCTTTCTCCTGGTAAAAGGGCCTACATTATTTTCTCGACCTTTGGAAACATCCTCTATCGAGTTAACCCATTTCATTTTTCAAACTTAGGCCTGATTTCTTCGCCCCCTTTAACGGGTAGCGCATATCCGGTCTGAACACTGTGTTTGGGCAATTTACGAATTGTTGCAGGATTTCTATGTTATGTAAAGTTCCTCTCATCCCTTTTATGCTTCCATTATAACCTATGTCTAAAAAGCTTTTGATCTTCTTTGTAATATAAACAACTAGGTGTATTTGTGCTCTGTTCTTCTCCTTTCTCTGGTTGGTTCCGTTCGGTCTGGGGCTTCCAGGATTCTCACCCCCCTGTGGTCGCTGTGGTCCTGAAATCTTCTCCTGTAAAGGATAGAAAACAAAAAGCCTCTCTCTGCTACACCTCACTAATCTACTGTGTTCATCTAAGGTTCCTTTAATCATTCAAAGTTGTTTCACCATATCATGTTCTGGGCTCTGTCCTTCATATTAACTTTACTTAATCTCCATGCCCTTCATGTGTGTGAGCAACACTTTTAGTTTTATTAAACACGCCCAGGGTAAGATATAAACCATCACCATCTGAGCATAGAAACAGATCAAAAAGAACCACAAAACAATTTCTATATCTAAATTATCAAAAACCCCAAACGTCATAAAACGATCCTAAAACCCCTTTCAAATTAAACCTTAAATCCTGTAACTCCCCCCTTTTGTGACACATCTTATGTGTTACAAACTCAAAATCCTTCACTCGAGCTTAGGAGATTAAAAGAAAAAGGTTAGTCATATCATATTAGGTATTCATGCTCCGGCCCTTCAAACCTGTGTTTAAGGAATGAAATCAAATTAATCATTATGTCAAATCTTTTCTTGGCTCCATCCACAGCCTGCATCCTTGGAACTTCCTAGAAACAAAAACCTGTATGTTAACCAGAACTTCACATTTCATACTCAGTTTTTCCCCACTTATGATCCAACCTGTGTTATAAGAAAGGAAACTTAAAACAGAACAGTTATCAGTCATGTGTCTAACCTTAGTCCAGTCTTTATCTCAGTGTCCAGTCGGTCCAACCTATGGTCTGCCTCGTCCGTCCAGTCACCATCCATTTACACACATTCACTCACATGCATTAACATCAGGTCTTGCTGATAGTGTGGACTCCCTCGCAAATAATCAGAGTCTTCACTCTCAGCAACATGCGCTCATTCATTTGTTTTATTTTGTTTTTAGGAAAATAGTTCTTTCTGCTTTTGGACTGGATTTGCTCGCGGCAATCCTTTTAGACAGAGACTTAGCCTTCTCCTCTGCCCATTGTAATCTGGAAAAGGTCACCTTATCTTTGTTGTCCTGAGACTTTTGTCAGCGCTGTTATTCACTCTTTTGCAGGCCTGCTTAGAACAAAAATGAGAAAAAAGAGAGCTGATTATTGGCTCATCAAAACACAAAACAAAATCACCTGACAGGTTTTTCTAAGTGCACTGTTACAAAAATGATGGACCCCCTTCGACATGTGCATGTTTGATAAAACTCCCTCTATTAAAATAAGAAAACGACACAAATCTAACCGATAGAAGTAACCCATCACTACAACAACAACCTCAACAATCTTAAACACAGAACATTTTGCCACAAGTTCTTCAGGGTCCTGACACTCTCAGGTCAACTAACATCACCTCACCTGCTCAATACACAGAAAATCTTGTTAAACACCACACAACTTGCACACCATCATCACTAAATTCTAAATTTTCTCTTCTGAAAACTACTACACACTAAGCGAGTTGGACATGATAAACAGACTCCTATGCTAAACCTGCTATCTGATCTTCATGAGCTCTTTTGTATTCTAAGGTTAACGCATTTTCTATTTGTGTGTGTGATTGTGTATATGTTTCTTTTCGTGGTTTTTTCAGACTCCCTCACAAGGTTCCACTTAAACAGTCAGTTTTTCTCCTTCCCAAATTTGATCTCCCTCCTTAAATAACAACATTCCTTGTCCTCAGCCAGAAGTTAGAGCTTGATTTTCAAGTTCAGGGAACAATTCACCCTGAAAGACAGTGAGTGTCTCCCCTCTTTGGCTCATCACTTGTCATTGTTAATGACATTTCCCCCTCTGCCCCAGCGGCTTTACCCTTGAAGTCCCGTCTCCTCCAGTGAGTCCAAGGTCACTTAGGGACCTAGGTTCAAGCAATCGTGACTGCGCCTTGCCTTAGGTTGTCCCAGGGTTTCGAGGTGGGATCTTACCCGTCATGGGCTGTCCAGCCTTCCATGCTCGCCTGATACGGGGGCCAAGTGGGCACGGGTGCTATGAGGGGAGGGGACACACTGACTCTGGAAATCAAAGGAGTGTAAGCTGCTTTCTTCATTTCATCAGTATATTAAGCTATCTCACTTCTTGATTATTCCCAACATTTCACCTGTAACAATTTGTGTACGTGTGTTTTCTATTCATTAATGTAATTGTTAGTTCATGTATTTATTTTCTCAGTCTTTCTTTTTCTAAAACATGTAATTAATATATTTTATTACTTTTTCTTAAGACATTCAGTCTCTAATTGCTCTGTTTTCATGTTGCAACATCTCTCTAACTCACAAGCTATAATCAGACTTCCTGTTTCAAGCACACACTCTCCAGTTTGGCTACGCACACACTTCTCTCAGACTTCCTCTTTCTCCCACACTCTGCTATGTACCTACGTAGTATTATTATTACTTATTCATTATTTTGTACAAATCACACAGAATCATTCAAATCAAGTACTCACAACATTCACACACTTAGAAGCACTCAAAATACGCTTTCCTAAGAATATTTTATCAAACATGCTTGCTTAGAATCAGAAAGAGGAAATAGACAACACTCAGTGCATCTGTCCTCTTAAAAAAGAAGAGAAATAAACACATATGGGACAATTCTCCCCATCTTAGACAAAATGTGACCTTAAATGTCCGTTTCCAAGTCATGTTCTTCTCTACACACGACTCTTGGCCTCCAGGGCATAAAACTTTGAGCATAATCTTTTACTTTTACCAGGACTAGTACTTTACCAGAACCCTCATACATGCAATAAGACTGCTATATGTGCAATTCTTTCTTTGACAAGGTTGTATTTTGTATTTTCTTACTCAGCTGTATATAGTGTTGGTATTCTATTTTATTCTATTTTATTCTATTCTACTTTATTTTATTGCATTCCAGTGTTTTCTAATTTCTGCTGCATAACTTTGAACAAATTTCCCACCTGTGAGACTAATAAAGGTCATCTTTATCTTTAACTAGCCCTAATCTAAATCCTGTCTCATCCACTGCTGAAATTCTAGTTCAATGCACACATGTGTTGCAGTTTAAAATTAAAAGAGGAAGTAACTCACACCCAAGAACTGTGTGTGTGTGTTAATGTCTGTGTCCCTTTAAATGAAAAAAGGTGAACACATGTGGTGAGTTTTCCTCAATTTACACAAAATATGACATTAAATATCCTTTTCTAATTCCTGTTCTTCTTTAAACACCATGAATGACCTCCAGGTCATAACCTTTGGACTTATAACTCTGATATAAGTCCACACAGCGCACCAAGCACAGAGAAAATTCAACCTCAGTGCTTCAGAATTCTCCTCAAAATTCAGAAACTGTTTCTGTCATTTATCTCCCAAAGAACTTCATCATATGGACCTCGCCGGGTCCAGTAATCTTCAGCACATGTATCTCACTGCAGCCAGTGAAGATTTAAAAACAGTTTATTGTCTCAGTTTACCCAGCATTCACTTATCAGGTGGATCCATACATCTCAACACAATCGTGTGTTGACATTTACACAACTTATTCTTTACTTGTATCACAACACATCTAGTAATATCATCAGAATTACTTCAACATGGTAAACATTGATTTTCCTTTAAAATCAACTTACCATTAAAACTCAAGATCACAGCTGACTCGATTCTCTGAAATCCTGAGTCAGTTAAACACCTTGCTCAACTCACGGTGTCTTTTTCTCGGACCCCTTCGTCCGAGCTCACTCTTTTTACCCCGGCATCTCCCCCAAATTGTTACGAGATCTTCATAGACCCAAAAGTGAGCATATTATTTCCCTAGTCAAAAGTGAAGCCGTTCCTCACACAGTAATTCTTCATCCAACAGCCTTTGTGTTTTGAAACTAAAAAGAGGAAGGAACGGCGCCCAATTTTAAACTGTGCATGTTGTCACTGAACAACACACACACAGACACAGACCCAGGGGAATTCTTCCTGGATCATTTATCAACGTTCGAACAAACACAGTCCGCATTGATTATTTTCTGGACCTCAGCGGATCCTGCAAATGGTTACTGGACTTCCTGACCAACCGCCCTCAACATGTCCGACTGGATAACCGCTGCTCATCAACAATCACAATGAACACCGGTGTACCACAAGGCTGTGTGATGAGCCCTTTCCTCTACTCCCTCTTCACCCACGACTGCAGACCTGCTGATGGTTCCAACACCATCATTAAGTTTGCAGATGACACCACGGTGATTGGCCTCATCAGTGACAACGATGAGACCGCCTACAGGGAGGAGGTGGATCGTCTGGCTGAGTGGTGCGACACAAACAACCTGCTGCTTAACACCGAGAAGACTAAGGAGCTCATCGTGGACTACAGGAGGAATGCTGACCCACATCCACCCATCCACATTAAGGAGACGGCTGTGGAGCGTGTGAGCAGCTTCAAGTTCCTGGGAGTCCACATCTCCGAGGATCTCATCTGGACGACCAACTGCTCCAAGCTGGTCAAGAAGGCTCACCAGCGCCTCTTCTTCTTGAGGACTCTGAGGAAGAACCACCTGTCCTCAGACATCCTGGTGAACTTCTATCGCTGCACCATCGAGAGCATCCTGACCAACTGTATAACAGTCTGGTACGGGAACTGCTCTGCCTCGGACCGGAAGGCGTTGCAGAGGGTCGTGAAAACTGCCCAGCGCATCGCCGGAGCACCACTTCCTGCCATAAAGGACATCTACAGGAAGCGGTGTCTGAAAAGGGCTGGGAAAATCATCAGAGACCCCAGTCACCCATCACATAGACTCTTCACCCTCCTGCCCTCTGGGAGGCGCTACAGGAGCCTCCGGACTAAGACCACCAGGTACCGGAACAGCTTCTTCCCCACAGCTGTCAGACTCCTGAACTCTGCCTCCTGACATCTGACCCACGTTAAACTCATGGACTGAACATACACACACCCACAACCACTAGCACTTTACCACTACTGTATAGTTCTGTGTAGATAATCATTCTGTACATACGATAATTTTTAATCCCACAACTGTTTATAACTTACATAGTTCACATTCTGTATAACTGTATATCTCAGATTTCTGTATAGTTTTTATTTCATATTTATATCCTGTTCATAGCCTGTACATAGCTTGTACTCACTACAGCCTGTACATACTTATAGTTATAGAATATTCATAACATACTTCACACTGTGTACATTATAACATACCATAATAGACCCATTTCTGTAATATACTTACACATCTCTATTATTGCTAATTTATATTGTAATATATCTATATCACGACTGAAGCACTTTCTGGATGGATGCAAACTGCATTTCGTTGCCCTGTACCTGTGACATGTGCAATGACAATAAAGTTGAATTCTATTCTATTCTATTCTATTCTATCCACCAAAATTCATGTAAGTATATCAACCATTCACCGATTTATTTCTTTTCCTCAGACCACCAGATCTGTTACTTCAGCACAATAAACACTGATTTTCCTTCAAAATCAGTTTACCAAGAGCCACAAAACCATTTCTGACTCGATTTTCTGAACTTCTGTGTCACTTAAACATCCTGACAACACCAGGTGTTTTCTGTCGGACTTCCTCGTCCGAACTTAATCCTTTTACTTACAAATAAGCGTCTCCCAAAATGATCCTCTTGATCATTAGCTATTCACCGAGCCCACAACTCTCGGCAACACCACCTGACATATGCCCACGCTGGAGCTCCTCTTTGAAGTCTCAAAGAGGTACAGGAGTTTGACACTTATTAAACCATAAGCTGACCAATAACTCTTATATTCTTCTATTCTTAAACATGCATTGGTCTCTTTTTCTTTTTCTTTTTTTACCATGAAATACCATATAACCTTTTAACTCAGTACTGTCTGTTTCTCAAAGTTTCATTATCCTTGCTTCAAAGCTTGTCATTACTTCCAAGTTACTCATTCATTACTTCGACGTTTTACTTTATTCTCGAGAATTCTGTTTTACCCCTACTGCACCAATTTAGTAGTTAAGATCATCTACTCAGCGAACAGATAATTTAGAATTCAGCCAATTTGCACAAATTTGCTTATTGAACAGGTTTGTGCGTACCTTTTAATCTTTTTAGACCGGTCCTCTGTTCGCCTCATATCAGATCCAACCTTCGGCCACATTAGTTCTCTCTGATCTAATCTAGAAACTTCACGGTCTGCCGTACACAGAATCTCTTTTCCCTTTTCTTTGACAAGAGGTACTCAAAAATTCTGCAAATTCTCTCCACTCAGGAGGAGGCTCACAGCCTTATTCTTACTCTGTTTCTGGTTGGATTAAAATAACTCTTATATTAGAATCACCCTGTCCAGTGATACTGTATTTCAAAATCACCCAAGGCACGCTCACAAAACAGGAAAATGCTTCAGCAGCCTTAATGGGATCCCCGTGGGCCTCTCACTGTCTATTTCCAAGCACCTATAATGAAACAACGGCACAATGAGCATGACTTTTTGTCTATCCCTCATTTAATCAATGTGTCTATTCTTTGTTAACATTAAAAGGGGAAGTGACCGCACCTAAATTTTAACTGCGCACTTTTCCCCAGCAAAAAAGAACGGAAAAAGAGACTTTTACAGCCTCTCTCACACACAGCCTGCAGCCGGCTGGCACTTAAATCATTGCAGACCTGTTGACGTCTCTTAAAGACGAGCAGCGGTGTGTATATCCGGGTTGTAGGGACCCACTCATACAGCTGGAAACCGTGACGTAAGAAACTGTCTG
>CAKLIZ010002961.1:0-18822 GCA_922035795.1 Oreochromis mossambicus
TCAGTCACCTTTCTCACTCACTATGTGTTAATAGACCTCTCTGCATCAAATCATATCTGTTATTAATCTCTGTCTCTCTTCCACAGCATGTCTTTCATCCTGTTTTCTGTCTTTCACCCAACCGGTCGCAGCAGATGGCCGCCCCTCCCTGAGCCTGGTTCTGCCGGAGGTTTCTTCCTGTTAAAAGGGAGTTTTTCTTTCCCACTGTCGCCAAAGTGCTTGCTCATAGGGGGTCATATGATTGTTGGGTTTTTCTCTGTATTTATTATTGTGCGATCTACTGTACAATATAAAGAGCCTTGAGGCGACTTTTGTTGTGATTTGGCGCTATATAAATAAAATTGAATTGAATTGAATTGAATGGATGTAAATGGATAGATGTTACTGTGACAAAGAGAAAATGATCGTTAAAAGATTGATTGTTGTTTTGTGTGCCTGCAGTCTGTCAGGCTGTCTGATTACAGAGGAAGGCTCTACTTCTCTGGCCTCAGCTCTGAGCTCCAACCCCTCCCATCTGAGAGAGCTGGACCTGAGCTACAATCATCCAGGGACCTCAAGAATGAAGCTGCTGTCTGCTGGACTGAAAGATCCAGGCTGGAGACTGGACACTCTCAGGTATGGAGAGAATGTCAGATAGAGGAGGAACAGCTAGAAACATTTCCTGTGTCCTTAACTCACTTCCAGTTTTTTTCCTGCAGATGACACATGAACAATCACATGCAGGAATATTTTCAGGGACAGAGACACTAGTCTAACTGGATAGTACATGGATATTTATATAGGGGTTCTCCAAGGACTCTGTTTGCAGGAACATTAATGATAACTGAAAAGTCATGGTAAATGGACTGTATGCTATGTATAGCGCTTTGCTAGTCCCTAAGGACCCCAAAGCGCTTTACACATCCAGTCATCCACCCATTCACACACTGGTAATAGCAAGCTACATTGTAACCACAGCCACCCTGGGACGCACTGACAGAGGCGAGGCTGCCGGACACTGGTGCCACCGGGCCCTCTGACCACCACCAGTGGGCAATGGGTGAAGTGTCTTGCCTAATGACCGAGACTGTCCAAGCCGGGGATTGAACTGGCAACCTTCCGATTACAAGGCGAACTCCCAACTCTTGAGCCACGATCATTGAGCATTATTCAATAATGCTAACTCACCCCAAATTGGCATTAGCTAATAATGGTAGCCTAGTTAGCATTAGCTGCTCACATTGTTATAAAGCAAAGGAAAACGATATGAGCATTCGGTGCTAATGCTTATTTAGCTAAAATTAGAATTAGGTACTAATTGCGTCCTACTTGGCATTAACTCTACACATCGCAGGGGAAAAGAGTATTAGAATTAGCTACCCACATTGTTAAAAAGCACGGTAAAACAGTGTTAGCATTAGTAGATAATGCTAATTCACCCAAAATTAGCATTAGCTAATAACGACAACCTACTTAGCATTAGCTGCTCACATTGTTATAAAGCAAGAAAATATCATATTAGCATTAGCTACTAATGCTTATTCACCTCAAATTAGCATTAGCTAATAACGGCAGCCAACTTAGCATTAGCTGCTCACATTGTTATAACGCAAAGGAAAAGAGTGCTAGCATTAGTTGTTCACATTGTTATGATTTAAGTGTGGCATTTCATACTTATATTGTTAAAAAGTGAGAAAACATATTGTTAGCAGTATTGGATAATGCTAATTCAGCTCAAATTAGCATTAGGTAATAATGTCAGTCTATTTAGCATTAACTTCTCACATTATTTTAAAGCAAGAAAATATAGTATTAGCATTAGCTACTAATGCTTATTCACCTCAAATTGGCATTAGCTAATAATGGTAGCTTAGTTAGCATTAGTTGTTCACATTGTTATAAAGCAAGGGAAAATAGTGTTAGCATTATCGGATAATGTTGAACTTTGCCCACTGGAAAAGTTCAGGACTCTGTTTGCTAAAGATTTAGGAGTGTTTCTCGATAGCTCTTTCTCATTTGAGAAACAAATAAATTCTGTTGTTAAAACCAGCTTTTCCAGTTTTTTACACTGGTTACTGGTCATAGAATCGACCTCTAGATTTTGTTGATTGTCTTTAAATCTCTGAATGGATTAGCTCCATATATCTCTCTGACCTTTTAACAAAAAAATCCAAGTAGTTTACTATAGGAGGACACCTATCTGTATCTGTTTAAGTATAAGAGCCCTTTGTTTAGGTGGACTGCTGCGCTCCTAGCACCAGCTTGGGGAGTCTTCACAGGGCCACATATCAAACACACACACACACACACACACACACACACTATGCACAGACTGGTACTGTTTGTTCACATGCATGCCTATGTAAGATAGCATATGTTAATGAACCTATGCATATTCATGTAACCAAAAGAGTAGAGCCATGCTTTGAGCTCAGTGTCTAACAGTATGAGAGCCATGTAATGTTAAGAGAGTAAGAGGGAGAGAGAGAGAGAGAGATTTGTGTTTAGTGTTTTTGGAGGCTACAGTTAGTGTGTAGTTGGTGTGTAGTTAGTGTGTAGTGTAGTGGTTGTGTTGTGTGTCAGTTCTATAGTGACCTTGTCACAGTTGCTGCCTTAAAGCCACCAAAGGCAGATTGCAGTGTAAACGCTGTCTCCTCATGGAAAACAGGAGTGATCCACCTCCTGCTGTCAGACCTGCAGGTTTATCCCTGTGCTGTTCTCCTCTGTCTTATAGTGACACAAACTATATTTTTCAGTGGCACAAATCATTTGTGTGGCTTCTTATTTGATGCAGAACAGCTGATTGTTCTGTAAATAGTTTGAAATGGTTATATAAAAACTGCCTGAGGCCTCGGCTCCATTTTTAGGGAAATAGTTGTTTGCAAAACTTGTGCATAATTTTTTTAAATGTACAAAATGATTGGGTAAACATATTTTTCCAGTAAAAATGTGGCCTTTTTTCTCCTGTGATATTTCGTTCAATGACTGGAGATACGGTGTTGATGAATGTGTCAGAACTAATCCAAAGAAAAAAAAAAAAAAAAAAAAAAAAAAGAACTAAAATCCAAAGATATAACCCTGTGCAGTCTGGAGAAATGGCATCATCCAGTCTGTCCTGTTTCCATCAATCACTGTCTGGTTGGCCTCAGTCATAATGGGGCCAGATGATAAGGTCTTTAGAGAGGCTCATCTGTGCTGTCTTTCCTCCATCCAGGACCTGTGAAGGTCCAGAATGAGGGACAAACACATCTCTACAGACCTTTCACATCATGGAGATAAACTGTTCACATTTCTTCCTTCAGGCAGACGATACAGAGTGTTGTTAACAAAAAAAAACAGACACCACAGACGATTCATTCCCCTGGGCTTTTACTTTGATGAACACTGTGAATGTTCATGTGTATGAGAGCCATGTAATGTCCATGTGTGCATGCTGACTGTGCTGCTCTGACCCCCCTCCTCCTTTCAGGGTGGAGCCTGCTGGAGTCCGATGGTTGAGACCAGGTCTGAGGAAGTGTAAGTGTGTTTTTAATGGGATTCATGAAAACAAAGCAGCACACATTCAACCATCTTCATCTTTCTGATGTCAGGAGTCATCATCAAAGTGTCAATCAATGATCAATAACTGCAGCTGGATTGTGTTTGTTCTCTCCATCAGATTCCTGTCAACTCACAATCGACACAAACACAGTGAACACAGAGCTCCAACTGTCTGACAACAACAGGAAGGTGACACATGTGGAGGAGGTTCAGTCATATCCTGATCATCCAGACAGATTTGATGTTTATCCTCAGCTGCTGTGTAGAAATGGTCTGACTGGTCGCTGTTACTGGGAGGTCGAGTGGAGAGGATACGTTTCTATATCAGTGAGTTACAGAAGAATCAGAAGGAAAGGAGACAGTGATGACTGTGTGTTTGGATACAATGATCAGTCCTGGAGTCTGTGGTGCTATGATGATGGTCCTCTTTGTGTCTGGCACAATAACAGACAAACATCCATCTCCTCCTCCTCCTCCTCCTCCTCCTCCTCCTCCTCTGTCTCTAACAGAGTAGCAGTGTATGTGGACTGTCCTGCTGGCACTCTGTCCTTCTACAGAGTCTCCTCTGACACTCTGATCCACCTCCACACCTTCAACACCACATTCACTCAAACTCTTTTTCCTGGGTTTGGTCTTTATTCATGGTCTCGTGGTGCCTCAGTGTCCCTGTGCTGAGTGGAGTGTAAAGAGTGTCCTCCTGTTAGAGAAACACTCTGACTGTTAAACAGATAGTTGAGTCTGTACATGTCTGTCTCTTTCACTCACAAACACTGATAGGTTTGTAGCTTAAACCTATTCGCTGGAACGTTGAAGACAATGTAATTACACAGCAAAGCAAGAGACGAGTAGGCAAAGTTCTTTATGTTTCTCGTGCACGGGAGAGAACTGGACAGGCGCCGTTCCTTCGCTTGACCCCAGTTGCTCTCGTCCGCTCCCCCGTAACACTGCTCTTTTATTGGGGTTACATGAATATGCATAGGTTCATTAACATGTGACGTATACATACACACAAAGAGTACCTTGCCTGTGCGTTGTGTAAGTGTGTGTACATGTCTGTGTGTCTGTGTGCGCCAACGTGGTTTGTAAGGACATTTTGCAAGAATACACGCCACACAGTCCGGACATTTGGAATTATGAGGACAGGGCCGATGTCCTCACAATTCATGGAATGAAAACTCGATGTGAGGGTCCTTATATAGGTGTCAAAAGCCTAATTTCTAAGTTTCAGCGAAAACAAAAAAAAGTCCTTACTATTCACAATTACCCAACTTTTGTGTATAATCTGTGTATCAACACAGCGCCCCTGTAGACCGGTTTGGGTACTGCACCTGGTCATGAATATTCACACAATGTGTATTTTTTAAGGCTTCTGATTGGCTAACAGCCGGAAGGTCCCTATAATTACGGCTTTTGTCAGATAGTGTGTGTTACATAAAAAAAAATCTGTGTTCTGATTGGCTGGCAGGTGAAGGTCCCTATAATTAAGGTGGGGTTTTTTTAAAAGATTGTGTGTTACAAAGCAAAGTTCTGTGTTCTGACTGGCTGACAGTTGGAAGGTACCCCTTGTTATAGTTTTTGTTAAAAAAAATTGTGTTTCACAACATGACCATAGATAAATCCTTACAACTCCTCTGTTAAAATTAAAACACCACTTTCAGTGATACAAAGATGACTAAACTACTTGATCAAGCACTTAATAGATATTGTAGTTATGGTTTATTCACTCTTGACTGTTTGATGGTTAATTTTTAAACATTTCTTTTTTCATATTTTGCTCTTAGAATCCTTTATATTATAAACGCTTTTATGATTGTGTGTTTTTGTGTACTATTTGATTATGTCCACTCTCTGGAGAGCATTCTTTTGTTAAAGAGGCAGTCTAAATTCTTATAAATCATGAAACAATGCACCTGTGATTAATCCATTCATCGGTGAGTACTTCTTAAGAGTTGGCGTCATCCTCTCTGGTGCCAGAATGTCTTCTTAGACTGCAGTATTTCACAACCACATGCTTAGTTTCTCACAAGTGTAGAATAATGAGTATCTAGGATTACTTAGATGCTCTTTGCTTCCGCATATAGCTTCCAGCCTCTCTCTTCATGCTCTGGAAACATATTTGCCCCTCTATCCGGTGCTCCCTTGCCACCTTTTCAAATGCCTCCCATGCTATGGCTTTTTGACGCTGTTTTACTCATGGGAGATTACAGTCATGTGAAAGAGAAAATAGAAAGTGAGCCATTGGAGCCACTATCCATGGTGTAAGTACAAAGATCTATCTGTCATGGACCTGGGTCTTTTGACCTAATGTTTTGGGTTTTGTGCGTTTTTGGCATTCTGTATTATGTTACGTCCACCTGTTATTCCAAAGGTTTATTCTATGGTCCCTGGGGTATTCTGTTTAGTTTTGTTTATTGGATTCCCTTCTTGTGTCTTTGCTCTCTGTCTCCCTCTGTGTGTCTGTGTTTATATAGTTGTGTGAGTTCTTGTTTCCCCTACGTGTGTTTTATTCAATGATGTTTATGCATATTTCCCCATGTGTGCTCTCTCCTTTGTGTTCCCTCGCCCCCTCTCATCTGCCACTCCCTTATCATGTTTCCTGTTTTATTGTGAAGGTCCTGTGTTTCCATGTTCATTCTGTTCAGTTTTGCTCCCCCTGTCTCGTTATGGTTATTCGTGTCAACTGTGTTCCTTGTGTGTTCTCACTTGTTTCTTCTGTGTATTTAGGTCAGTGTCTCCCTCAGTCCTGTTTTGCTTCCTCCCTCCTGGCTCTGTGCGTGTCCCTGTGTCCGTCCTCATGTATTTAGGGCTCCCATTATAGTTCATGTTATTTTTCCCAGTTTCGGTTTTGTATGACTTTTTTCGTGCTCAGTAATAAAGCTGTATTTTAAGTTCACATTTCACCCTAGTGAGTTTGCGTTTGGGTCCTATCCTCCCTGAAATCAGCTGCTTTATGACACCATCAGTGCATCAGGAAGATAAACACAAGTGATTAGGTGCTTAGTAAATAGTTCAAGCAGCTGAAACCTCAGGAGGAGGAGGTGGAGCAGGAAGCATCATGGAAGGACAAACCCTTGTAGGATGAAGCACTAATCATGGCTCTGAGTGCAAGACCAGTAGAGGCTGGTGTTTACCACACCAGACAGGACCCTAGATGCAGTCTGTGCAAAGATACCCGCCATATATGACATCTCTCACCTTCTCAACAAAATAGAAAGTGTTCTGAATATGGTGTTTGGAGCTGCTTACAAATGGGTTGTGGACAGAAGACAGAAATGTCGAGATGTTATAGGTGACCAAGCTGACCATCCACACAATTGGTCTTAAACGTACACCCTGTTTATGTATCATTGGTAACCCGTAACGCACCTCTTTCACCATCTTATAATGCTGTGATTGCAGTCATTCCCCAACTCTCTGTGAATGGTACTCATAAGATAAGATAAGATAAGATAAGATAAGATAACCTTTATTAGTCCCACGTGTGGGAAATTTCTTTTGTTACAGCAGTGGACAGTGCAAAGTTGCATAGAAAAATTAGAGAAAAAACACTGGAATAATATATCCATAAGATACTGTACATAATAGAATAGAATAAAATAAAATAAAATAAAATACTATATACAACAAATAAAATAGAATACAAATGCTATATACAATTGAGTATAACACAACGATGCCAGAAAAGAGTATTGCACTTACTGTTATTGCTATTGCACATGTGTGGATGTGTGTGTTTGATCAGTCGTAGAGTCTGACAGCAGTGGGTAGACTTGTGAAATCTCTCCGTCCCACATCGTGGGTGCCACAGCCACTGAAGGAGCTGCTCTTTGCTGTCAGAGTCTCCTGCATGAGGTGGGAGATGTTGTCCATCAGGGATGACAGCTTAGCCACCATTCTCCTGTCACTCACCACCTACACTGTGTCCAGAGGGCATCCTAGAACAGAGCTGGCCCTTCTGATCAACCTGTTCAGTCCCTTCCTGTCCCCGGCAGAGATGTTGCCACCCCAGCAGACCACACCGTAAAAGATAGCTGAGGCCACCACAGAGTCAAAGAAGGTCTTCAGGAGTGGGCCCTTCACTCCAAAAGACCTGAGTCTCCGCAACAAGTACAGCCTGCTCTGCCCTGAATTATGAGACCAGTACAGTTTATCGTTCAGATGAACAACAAGGCACCTGTAGCTGTACACAGTCTCAATGTCCATACCTTGGATGTTCAGTGGTTACAGTGGGGGATGTTTGTGCCTGCGGAAGTCTACCACCAGCTCCTTGGTTTTACTAGTGCTGATCTGGAGGTAGTTCTGCTGGCACCAGTCTGCAAAGCTTTGTGTCCGTTCTCTGTACTCCATGTCGTCCACATCAGTGATGAGGCCAAGTATTGCAGAGTCGTCAGAGCACTTCTGCAGGAAGCACTGGGTGGAGTTGTGGGAGAAGTCTGCAGTGTAGATGGTGAAGATGAACGGTGCCAGAACCGTTCCCTGTGGGCCCCCCGCACTGCAGACAACCCTGTCCGACACACAGCCCTGAGTTCTCACATACTGTAGTCGGTCGGTGAGGTAGTCCAAAATCCAGGTAGTGAGGTGATGGTCCACTCCTGAGTTCTCCAGCTTGTCCTTCAGGACCGTGGGCAGAATGGTGTTAAAGGCACTGGAGAAATCAAAGAACATGATTCTCACAGTGCTCCCAGCGGTCTCCAGGTGAGAGAGGGAACGATGCATGAGGTGAATGATGGCATCATCCGCTCCAATGCGAGGCTAGTATGCAAACTGAAGCGGGTTCAGTGATGAACTCACCAGGCGCCGAAGCTGAGCCAGGACTAGCCGCTCCAGGATCTTCCTCAGGATGTCAGAGCCACCGGACTATAGCTGTTGAGGTCCTTGGGGCGTGAAGTCTTTGGCACTGGTACGACACAGGAGGTTTTCCAGAGCTGTGGGACTCTCCCCAGCCTCAGGCTCAGGTTGACGAGGTGCTCCATCACCCCACACAGTTGGTCTGCACTGGACCTGACGACCCGTGAGCTGATGCCATCTGGACGCGCAGCTTTCCTGGCTTTAATCCTCCTCGGTTTCCTTCTAAAGTGGGTGGTTGAGACAGACAGGCTGGAGCCTTGTGTTGAGTGTGTATTGGATGCTGTTGTTGGGGGTGGGGAGGAGTGAGCAGGGTGAGTAGAGGAGGTGTTAAGTATCTGAGGTGTCAGAGGTGGAACAGCAGCAGTGGGGGTGGGTGAGTCTGCAGCTGATGTTGAAGACTGCCTCATGGATGAATCAAATCTGTTGAAGAAATGATTCAGTTCATTTGCCCACCTCACATCCCCCCCAGGCAGAAAGTTCTGATCTTTGTGGCCTGAGATGGTTCTGAGGCCTCTCCAGACCTCACCAATGTTGTTTTGTTGAAGCTGGTTCTCCATCTTCTGCCTGTAGCTGTCCTTCCTTTCCTTATCAGTCCACTCAGCTCTCTCTGCACCCTTTCCAGCTCCTCCTTGTCTCTAGATTTGAAGGCCCTCATGGCCATTGATCAATGGTCACGACAATTTAGGTTGGGGAAACCTGCAGTCTGCTGAGACTGAAGAAGTTGGTGATGAAACATTTCTCCCACTAAAAATGGTATATCCAGATGAACAGATTCAGCATTCTGGTGCTCTTTAAAGAATTTTTGAGATAAAAGTAAGGTTGGAGATTGGCCTATAATTAGTTAAGACAGCTGGGTAAAGTGATGACTTTTCTCTTGTTTATAGTCCCCTCGTGCTTCAAGAGGACCACCGTCCTGAAGAAACCTAATGTGAGCTGTCTCAGCGACTGTCACCTAAGAGCACTTACTTCCATCGTTATGAAGTGCTTTGAGCATATAGTCAAAGTTCACATCACGTCTTTGATGCCTGCTCGACCCGTTTCAGTTTACATGAAGGGCCAAAAAGATTCACAGATCATGCAATAGCATTAGCTCTGCATTCTGCCCCCTCCCACCTGGATCGTAAAAAAACACATGCAGTGGTGTGAAAAAGTATTTGCCCCATTCTTAATTTCTTAGTTTTTTTTTTTGTTGTTGTTTTGTTTTTTGCATATTTGTCACACTCATATGTTTCAGATCATCAAACTAATTTTAATATTACGCAAAGATAATCTGAGTAAATACAAAATTTATTAAGGGAAATAAGCTATCCACACCTACCAAGTCCTGTGTGAAATAGTAACTGCCCCCTCTTGTTAAATCATCAATTAGCTGTGATTAAACACAGTTTTTTTCAAGCTCAGTTCAGTTTCACTAGCCAGACCCAGACCTGATTATTGCAGACCTGCTGAATGAAGAAATCACTAAAACAGAACCTGTCTGACAAATTGAGATAGGCTAAAAGATCTCAAAAAGCAACACATCACTTCACAATCTAAAGAAAAAATATGAGAAACAAAGTCATTGACATCTATCAGTCTGGGAAGCGTTACAAAGACATTTCCAAGGCTTTGGGACAGCAGAGAGTCATTATCCAAAAATGGAGAATACTTAAAACAGTGCTGAACCTTCCCACGAGCAGCCTGCCTACTAAAATTACTCTAAGAGGGCACTGACGACTCATTCAGGAGGTCACAAGAAAACAGCCAGAACAGCATCTAAAGAACGTACGGTTACGGTGTAACCTTGGTTCGTTACATATTCCATATGTATGGGGTACGACCCCCCCTTGGTAGTGGCATGTGGATACTTCTTTAAGGCACTCCGGCTCACCCGGCCACACCTCACAGCTTATGTATAAACAGCTGTACCAGCGATAGTTTGATCGGAACGCGCCTCCGAGCGGCCTTAAGGTGGAGAGATACTCACAGAACCAAGGTTACACCGTAACCGTACGTTCTCTATTATATTGAGGCTATCTCTCCACTCCATTACATATTCCATATGTACGGGGTAAGTCTGTAAGACACCCCGCGAGGAGACGGTGTAACTGAACCAAGAGTGAATGTGCCAATGAACCACTGAGAAATGTACACATAAGCAGACCACCCTGGTTAGAGCTTCACCAGATGCGAAGGCCAAGCCTTCGGCATCTTTCAGTAGGCGCAAGATTGGCCTGAAATGGCCCTGCAAATGCAAGGACCGCAAGGACCGCAATTGTTTGGCCACTCAAAGTCAGCCCGTGAACCACCAGGCCGAACGGCAGGAAGCGCAGCACCAGTTTGGAACCTGCTGGCTGCGAATCTACAACATGCGGGCAATATGTCAGACAGAGAGTCAGCACCACAGGCTGGAGAACACACACGCCACAGCGAGGTCTGACTGGTGCGTAAACCGGCGAACCACGGGCAACACGCCAGGGGAATGCATGTGACCTGTCCATCCCCAGAGTCAAAGCCGCCCTGTGCCATCGACAGACAGGGAAGGGGGGCCGGCAGCCTAGCCTGCAGAAGTGGAGGGCTAAGCATTGGGAGGACCCGAAGGTCCACTCCCAGCACAGAGCAGCCACTATGTGCTGCCCGCAGGCAGATGAGCAACAAGAGCGAACTCGCAAACAAGACATTCAGTTACAGCCCACAGAGGCCGCGTAAGCTGTGACAGGCAGGCGTACAACAGACAGAGAGCCAGAGCTGCAGACTGGAGGACTCACATTCACTGGCTGACGAGCCCCGTGTGCACACTCTGCAAAAGATCTCCAGCTGGGGCTTGAGAATCATAGGGCCAGAACCTGGAATTCCAGGAGCAGACTGAGGAAAGAAGCACAGCTCACTGAGCTGACGATTGGGAATCCCGCTGGCCGTGCAAACCTTCAACATGCGGGCAAAATGCCAGACAGGGAGCCATTGCTGCAGGCTGAGGAACACTCTCTCACTGGCTGATGTATCACACACAGCTGAGGTCCAACTGGCGTGTAAACCGGTGAGCCGTGGGCAATACGCCCGTCTGGACGGGGGGAGCTGGCGTCCTATCCTACCAAAAGGCCACATGGGGACTAAACCCGAAGGTTTACCCCAAGGCAGAGTGGCCGCTAAGCACTGTCCGCAGAGAGGGGAGCAGCAAGAGTGAACTCCATAAGAGACACTCGTGCACAGGCGGCGCTGCAGGCTGGAGAATACTCACTCGCCGGCTGAAGAATCAGACTAGGTAACGTCCAGCTGGCCCTTAAACTGACAAATGAGAGCAATAAGCCAGGGGAGCACAGCCTATTAAGCCACTCAAGCACGGCAGTTAGCTAATGCCATGACGCACAGTGGATGGCCGAGCAGGATGTGACGCAAGGCCTGTCCTAGGAGCCGAGCATCCAACCTGCACCGTCCCACAAGGGGAGGGGCTGGTGGCTTAGTCCATGGAGAGTGGAGGGCCAAAGTGGGGAGGTGGCCCAAGTGGGGAGGCAATCCAAGGTCCATCACCAGGGCATAGTAGCCACTCTGCGCTGTCCGCAGACAGGGGACTAGTAAGAGTGGACCCAACGAGACACGTGTGGACAGTCAGGAAGTTTCAGCTCAACACATTGGCAATGCACTAGACAGAGAGCCAGCGCTGTGGGCTCGATAACACTGACTTGCTGGCTGATGTATCAGACCCAGCGAGGTCCAAATGGCGCCTAAACCTGTGCACCGCCTGCAGCAGCAGCACAGCTGCTAATGTGTAGGGATGCGACCCGAAGGGGGGGGGGGCTGGAGGTCTAGCCCGCTGAAAGGCGAAGTGAGAACTTAACACGAAGGTCTGCCCCAGGGCCGAGTGGCCGCTAGCACTGTCCACAGAAAGGGGAGCAGCAAGAGTGAAGTAGAGAAAGAGACACTTGTGCACAGCCGGTGCTGCAGGCTGGAGAACACATACTCGCCGGCTGAGGAATCAGACACAGCGAGGGCCAGCTGGCGTGTAAACTGGTGAATGCAGGCAATACGACAGGGGAACACAGCCTGCAGCTGCAGCAGCTATATGCCAGAGAGAAACCTGGCTAAAATAGGCTAGAGAACGCTCATTCGCCACAGCGAGGTCCAACTGGCGCGTAAGCCAGAGAAATGTGGCCAACACGCCAGGGGAACACAGCCTGCAGCTGAAGTGGAGGGCAGAGTCAGGGACATGACTCACCAGGGGGTGTCAGCTCACTGAGCGGGCCCCTGCCGGCCATGTAAACCATGTGGGCAATTTCCTAGACAGAGTGCCATCGCCGAAAGGGTGGTGAACTGTCAACCACTGCCTGAGGTGTCAACGCAGCGTGGCCCGACTGTGAACCGCGGGCAATATGCCAGGGGAACATAGCCTGCAGCAGGAGCTGGCCACTAGGCCCAACTCAAAGGATGTCAGGGGGGAGGAGGGCGGCTAGAGGACAGCTGAGTCTTAGCTCCAAGTCCTCCGCGTCTCACCTGTATACGGCCGTCTGCGAAGGACTCAAACTGGGGCCGGAGATCTCCAGGGCCCCAAGTTGGAGTCTTGGGGGCAGGGCGAGGCCCAGAAACTCTGGGCCCCCCTACCCTGGCCATATGCCCGCACAGGCACCTCAACAGCGAGGTGGCTGCAGCGTCAACCGGCAGCCTCATCAGGCAGCCCTCTGACCATGGTATTATTTAACAGTGCTTGCCGCTGTTCTTCATTTTGCTTGTCTTGCCGTATGTTAAGTGGGTGACTGGACATTTCATTTTGGCTAGCTTGTTTATTAGCAATGACTTGTGCCACATTCATGTGCTCCTTACTTTTTCATGTTTGTCAAATAAAGAATGGTTAAAATTCTTTTAGCCTTAAAAAAATGCACCTGATTTTTCTGCTAGATGTGGATGAAAGCGGCAAATCTTGCACCACATTTCAGTGTGCTCATTGTTAGCTTCAAGCCATGGCACATCTTGGAGCCACTTTTCTGAAAAAAAGTATTTTCTTCGGCTCTGGCTCCGGTTGGCATTTCTTAGCTGGTGGCGGCACACCAAAGAAGCTGCTTAATGTCTGGGTTTTTTTGGGGGGGACATTTAGCTGGTGACAAGAAACACATGGAAGGTTAAATGACACGTCATGTATGCAAAGGCACTTGGTAACGCAAGTGTCACTAGGCATTCCTAAGTTTTGTCACGAATGCGTACCTGCTTACCAGTTATGTGCACCCCTGTCTATAACACACAGACAAACAACCACTCACTCAATAACTACTATCAAATTATCATGTCTACCTAACATACATGTTTTAGGTCTGTGGGAGGAAGCTGGAGTACCTGAAGAAAACACACACATGCACAGTTAAAAATGCAAACTCAGCCAAGTCTTTATACTAGGAACCTTCTGGCTGTGAGACAACAGTGCTAACCACCATACCACTGTGCCACCCATAGTAACTCATATAATTGATAATATATGGACAGAAGTATATCCTGGAATACAAATAACATATTCATCCATTACTAAAAATGCATTTAGCTGTCAAGTTCTGCAATCTGTATTTACTTACCTAATTCTCTCCTTAACAATCAACAATACAAATTCTCCCAGCCCCCAGAAAGACTGGATTATCATTTCCACACTGGTTAGCATTTAGTCTATCAAGTGTGTTGTTATAGCTAACAACTACTGCAGGAAAATGGCAAGTTTCTTTAAGGTATTGTTCTGTGTGTTCGTAATGCTTGTAACCCTGGACTATACTTCTGAAGATGAGATTAAAATGGAAGTCTCTGGGAATAACTAGGTGAGGAGCTATTAATGCCTTCATATACCAGCTGCCATAATTTTGTACAGTTCTATATTGTAAACAAAGCCAGTTTTACACTGTAGAGTTTCCATAGGATTTAGAAGTTTCAGATTTCTTTAGTCATATCATATGATCTGACTTATTTGATGTTCCTACTGCTAAACAAAACAAAGTTTGGTTTCTCAAACTATCTATAATTGCTAGTAATAAATGCATCGGTTTGTAGATACACCTTCTGTATCTTCATACAAAAAATCTGAACAAAAATATATGAATAAATACATTTTTCAGAAGAAAGCCACATCTTGATACATGCTGGTTTAATATAAGAAGCTAAAATATGTCCCACTATGTTGTTGGTTGAATCTCAGATTTTTTAAACATATGCCAATATAAATTAAGTGTGAAACCATTGCTTTAATGGTGGCCCTTGGCTGGTGGTATGTGAGGAAACATGTATTCCATTGTAATGTACCTTTGCTTCAAATAAATAACTAATACTTTTTTTAAAGGAATGTCCTATTAAACAAAAACAACAAAATAACAAATGCAATAAAAACCCAGTCCTTCCTCACTGTAAATATTTCACTTAAATTCCATTTAAAAGAAAGGGTAAGCACTCTCGTCACCTGACCACTTTTAGCCAATGAGCTTCAGTTTTCACCCCTCCCCCCTCACTTCGTGACTTGGAGTTGAGGAGTATTGACGCTTGGCTGTGAACTGGTGTGGAGACGCTAACAGGTAACTTTAAACTTTTGAATTTTTCCAGCTTTGTAGTCCAGCAACCAGTTAGATTTAGTTTTGTCAAGGTTTTTCTTTGATGTATATTCCTTGATTAAGTTTTGTATTTCAAGCTAATTCAAATGCTAAATCTAGCTTTTTTTGATGACACGTTGGGTATTTATTAGTCAAGATTAAATACCTAGTCTAACACATATCTTTTTAGTTAAACTGTGACATTTGAAATTACTGAGATGTTATTATTTACTCATCCCACTGTCTTCAGATTTTAAGCAATGCTGCAATATACGTGACATGCTATTAATGAGACATCTCAGATAACCGTGGTAGCTAACATTTAACTCTCTGGAGTGCAGATCACATGATAGGCCAAGTAAAACCAGAGTGAAGATGTCATCACGTTTAGTGCAGGAACAAATAAAAATGTGATTTCCTTTAAAAAAAAAGAAAGAGATAGATAGATTTACCTCTCCTTCCCTATTGTGGTGGATAAATAAACAAGAGCCGATCAAACAATTATATGGCTGTTTTGGTTGTTTATTAATAGGGGAACTTGTGGGAGTGATGGCAGGAGAGAGCGGTGTCTATAACAAGTTTTGAGATGTGAGAGATTTGTGACATTAAGTGTGTCTGGAGTGTATAGTTAGTTTGTAGTTAAATCTGGGTTTGATTGATTGTTTTGTGTGTCAGAATGGTGAGGTGAATGTCACCATGACCCTGGCTAAAAAGCTACCAAAGGCAGACTGAAATCTAAACGCTGTCTCCAGGTGTGCAACAGGAGTGATACACTAATTGCCTGCATTTTTATGTAAACATTTGTATAGAATGTGGTTTGTAAAATTTGTGCATATGTTTAAGAAATTTGAAATGAAGTAATGAGAAAACTAAACATGTTTGTGGTTTTCATAGTAAAAAGTATAACAGTTTTTGTGTAATTTCTTTTGGTCAATTGTGATAATACAATATTTCAAAATTACAAAATAAATGCAGTCAGACATGTGAGGTTGTTCTGTATAGAATGATGCCAAACAAGGCAAGGAAAACTGTTTTTAACAGCGAAATATAGAGGTATAATCAAAAGTTGTCGAAAACAGCCAATTATACCCTTGAAAGCACCTCCTGTAAAAGATCAGTTTTCACTGTAAACTACATTGAGAAGTATTATACAAATTGTACATTTTTTTCCCCTTTTCTGAGACAGTGCATTGCAATGAGACAGCCAAGAGAAAAGATTAAACCCATAGATGAAGCTGATGTGCCCATGGCATTGTCCTCCCTCAAAGATGATGAGCAGGTGACTAATTTTCTGCTGTTGTAATTATTGCAACCTAGTCTAACACATATCTTTTTAGTTCAACTATGACATTTGGAAATACTGAGATGTTATTATTTATTCATCCCACTGTCTCCAGATTTTAAGCAACGCTAAAGTATATGTGACATGCTATTAATGAGACATTTCAGATAACTGAGGTAGCTAACATTTAACTTTCTGGAGTGCAGATCAGATGGCAAGTTTACAGTTTATCAGAAATATTTGTATATATCAGTTTTTTTAAAATGTTTTGATAGGCAACGTAAAAGCAGAGTTATGATACATAATTTCAAATTTTTTCCTGAAAACTGTCATCACGTTTAGTGCAGGAACAAATAAAAACGTGATTTTCTTTAAAAAAATATAGATAGATAGATATAGTATTACCTCTCCTTCCCTATTGTGGTGGATAAATGAACAAGAGCCGATCAAACAATTGTATGGCTGTTTTGGCTGTTTATGAATAGGGTAAACTTTTGGGAGTGATGGCAGGAGAGAGCAAGACAGCGCTCTCTATAACAAGTTTCGAGATGTGAGAGATTTGTGACATTAAGTGTGTCTGGAGTGTATAGTTAGTTTGTAGTTAAATCTGGGTTTGTTTGATTGTTTTGTGTGTCAAAATGGTGAGGAGAATGTCACCCTGACCCTGGCTAAAAAGCTACCAAAGGCAGACTGAAATCTAAACGCTCCAGGTCTCCAGGTGTGCAACAGGAGTGATACACTACCTTTTGTCAGCCCTGTGGTGTGTCCCTCTGTTCTGTCTTGTGGTGGACAGGAACAATTTTGATGAGTGGCACAAATAATTTGTGTGACACCTGATTGTTTTTAAATAATAATAAATAATAATAAATTTTATTTATAGTGCATTTCAAGACACCCAAGGACACTTTACAATAGGATGAAATGCATGAAAGCAAAAAGTACAAGATAAAATTAACAAACAGTGGGTTCACAGTGGACATGCAAATTTGAACAGGTGGGTTTTGAGTTGAGATTTAAACTGGGGGAGAGAACCAATGTTTCTTATATCTGGGGTTAGAAAGTTTTACAGCCTGGGAGCAGAGCAGCTGAAAGCTCTGCTTCCCATGGTGGTGAGGCGGAAAGAAGGCACAGCAAGCTGGACAGAAAAAGAAGATCGAAGTGAGCGGGCAGAAGAGATAGTGCTTAACAGGTCAGAAGGGTAAGGAGGAGCAAGGTTATGAAGGGCCTTGAAGTTGAGCAGAAGAAGTTTGTATATTATTTGGAATTTCACAGGGAGCCAGTGAAGTTCCTGAAGAACAGGGGTGATGTGCTGGTAGGAGGGGTTCTGGTGATAATGCGAGCAGCAGAGTTCTGAACCAGATGAAGCTTATGGAGGGATTTATGGGGGAGACCATGCAAGAGAGAATTGCAGTAGTCAGTACGGGAGGTAACGAGATATGGACAAGAATGGACGGAGACTGGGTGGAAGAGAAGGACGTAATCTGTTTATATTGCGTAGATGGAAATAGGCAAAACAGGTGAGATTATTGATGTGAGATTTATATGAAAGTGAACTATGTAGGATGACACCAAGGCTCTTAACCTGAGGAGAAGGGAAAACCAGTAAATTTGTAAATAACTATACAAAAACCACCTGAGGAATTTCCTGCATTTTTATGTAAATAGTTGTATATAATGTGGTTTGTAAAATTTGTACATATGTTTTAGAAATGTGAAATTAAGTAATGAGAATGAATCGCTAAACGTCGTTGTGATTTTCATAGTAAAAAGTATAACCTTAACCTACTCTGATTTTATGTTTTTGGGTCAGTTATGTTAATACAGTATGTTTAAAATTAGAAAATATAGCAGTAAGACGTGAGGTTGTTGTGTAAAGAATAATGACAAAGAACGCAAGGAAAACTTTTTTTTTTTTTAAGGGGAAATATAAAGGTAAAATTTAAAAGTAGTCGAAAACAGCCAATTATACCCTTGACTCCAGAGGGTTAGCACCTCCTGTGAAAGATCAGTTTTCACTGTAAACTACAGTGATGAAGTATTACACAAATTGTACTATTATTTTTTTCTTTTTCTGAAACAGTGCATTACAATGAGGCAGGCAAGACACAAGTTTAAACCCAAAGATGAAGCTGATGCGCCTGGGGCATCGTCCTCCCTCAAAGATGATGAGCAGGTAACTAATTTTCTGCTGTTGTTATTATGGCAAAAATAACACAACATAGTTGTATGGATGTTAATAGTGAGGTTGGTAGACACAGTTCTTACAGTGCTGGTTAATGTAAGATACATAAATTGTGAGGACTGTGTGTGTTTTGCATATATACATCTATCGAAAGATGGGCTCCCAAGTCAACATGTAACACAGACCCGACAGTGTATGAAGTTGTCAGGTACATTATTAAGAGGACTGTGTGTGGATACTGTCGTGTGTTATCTTGCTTTACACTGAGGAATTAATTTTCTATCACTATTATTGCATTAGATTTGCCTCATTTATGTCACTAACCAGTATAGCTACGTAACTGTATTGTAACGTCTCAACGTATCTGTGTTGAATGGATGTTAATGCTTTTTTGTGTTTGTTTGCACAACGTTTCAGGGCACACTGATCTTCCTCATGTTGATACGCCCATGGCATCGTCTTCC